>OZ014457.1:5600152-5703152 GCA_963966035.1 Acleris laterana
CCACTTTTTTCCGTTAAATTAATAACTCGAAGGTGAATTGTTATTAAACTATATGATATACCCTATAAGTCGTGTGTTCATTTGTAGTACAAAAACATTTCGTCTAATTTCAGGAAAATACTTAAGTTTATTAGAAAACACAATAAAAGTAATGAAGGCGCCAATGTACATCCGGTGTACGCTCGGCGCAGTCTTAACCACTCATCATTGGTAGTGCTAATTTACCTAACCTACATAGTCAAACTTGCTTTCTTTTGAAAAGATAGAGATTCTATTGAAGAAATCCGAATCTAGAAAAGACTTGTACTATAACTAGTGAATACTATTACAATATCTTCAAGGACAAGTAAATACGTAACTAGTGAATTCGATAAACTGCAATGAAAAGAACTTTTTAAATTTGGTATTGTATTGCTCTTTACTGGTTTTGGTAGTTACTCAGTATTCCACTAGCCTGAAAAATATTGCTAATATTATTTATAATAGTGTTTTTTTTACTATTTTTATCAATTCTAATGTTATACACTCTTGTGTAAAGTTTGGCAAAATTAGCACTACCTATTATCATCCCCGATGACGTCAATTGAATCGGTATGTGACTACTTCATTGAACATGGTGGTAAACTAACTTTAAACTCTGATTATGAGGCCTGTATATTTTTCACATAGAGTAGGCAAAACACAAGTGTTAATGGTTCTAATTTCGCATTACGAAACTACCATGATGTATCTATTCTATCATCTGTTATCCAACTAGATACATAATAATGACTTCCCAAATGCCTTCAGTCTCTTGTATAAAAGTTAAATGGGCTTAGACACCGATTATATCAGATTAAAACATAGTAGGACAATATTTTTTCAGAAGAGTGCAGATGAATAAAAGAAAAACTAAAATCTCGTGATTGCAGTTTTTTGTACTCTTTTTAAACTAATTCTCACTAAGATTCTACTTCATCTCTCAAAAAATACGGTACCGGTTAATTAATAGTTCTACAAAAAAAAAACTGATGTTTCAAATAGCATAATATGACCATTGATTTTATTCGCCTCTGTTCTTAAAATACCTGTAGCATGAAAATTGTGTTAGCCTTGACGAGTCCTAGTGGGTGAACTATATTTCAAACAGGACACCTCTTTGATAATATTTGTGAATTAATCTGTACCCAGTGCATCTTTGAGGTTACAACATTACCTTCTTCAGACCCGTGTAGAAATTTCACATCCTACAAATATCTTGATTACGGACGTGAGTGGCATTTCCTTGTTGCTGGTTTTCGATTTATACATAATACTTCTAAGCAACACCTGACACGAGTCATTATTCTTAGGTTTATGTTAAGGTTGATTAAAAAATTAAACCAATTCACGTATAATTAGAAGATATCTGACCAGAGGAGACTGATCCGAAAATTCACTATTAGATAAACTCCACCACTGTAACGAATGTGAAATCGTCGGTGCTCCTGCAATACCGCGTAAGTAAAAAATTCAATAAATTGCAAAATGTACCTTACTGACTTAGGTGCTAAGGTGTATTTTGCAACTTATTTAATTTTTTACTTACGCGGTATTGCAGGAGCACCGACGAAATGTGAATATTTGTGATGTTCACTGAACCGCATGTATGATAAACGATTAAAATGTATATGTATAATGAACTTATAGGGCATATGGGTAAGGACCAAAAAGTTGGCCACGTTAACTCAATCAATTAAATTGTCTATGAAACTTTTCCGTTGTGACACGAAAATTAGCCATACATTGTAGGGATACTTTTCGTCGCACACCGGAACTTTTTTTGACTTCGATGTTTGTATGGTTAACTGCGCCTAACTGTGGTCCAACTTTTTGGTCCTCACCCATATACCTTCGAGGAATATTTTACCGGTTGATACCATATGTAAATTGGCCAGGTTGTACATGTTCCACGTGTCATTAATTGTGTCTCGTTAGAAAATTATAGCACGGCTAATTTACGTATTGTGTCTAACTGCTAAAAAATAAATCAAGTTCAAATTCCTTGATGGCATAATGAATGTCTTGGTCTGCATTTGAATTTATTCCGTGTTCTGCGGTTAATTCTAGACTGATGATGAGCGATGTAATCGCTTTATCGCCCCTGAGTGTTTCTCAAAATAGTATACTGAAAACAATAGTAAAATTAAAGAATAAGATTGACTTGACATACTCGGACAAGTTCGCGCGCGATCCTCCTGAGGGGTGGGATGGAGGAAGTGAGGGGACTGCCAGTACGGATGTACCACGTCGCCGTGGAAGTTTCCTTTGCTCGCTACACAATTTGACGCCGCTAAAGCTAGACTTTCACGGTCAATTGGTGTGATACCTGCTAAATTGCGGCCGTAATTCACTGCACCATGACATTTGATCGTGAAAGCATAAATCTAGTGCTGGCGCTGGCTGGGGAGTCGGATGAACGCAATACGTCCATTTTGACTGAATATGATTGGGCTATCTGTAAATTTCTGACCGGTCTAAAGGACGTTCGTTCGACGGCAAATTTCTTTCTTTTTTTCCACGGGATGGTTGCACACAAACTTGATCGAGTATAATAGACGTAACGGAACTTGTGGCCTTCTTGAATATTAGTGTCGTCTAGCCTTTTGGTGTGTTGTCAAGTAGGATTTTATTGCCTTTTATTTAACCTTTCGGACGCTAACGACGCCTAAAGTCGTCATGAGCCGTCGTGGGTTCGTGCCACTGACGCTTATAGTTAGTTTAAGAGACCTCATTTTATGTGAATATAATTAAATTTTGCATAGCTTTCGCAACATGCTTGGCGTGTAAGTAACACAGTTTGTATTTGACGTAAGGCGTTCGAAAGGTTTATAATTTACCACCTAATCCATTCCTAGTCTGGACACTACAGTCACAATGGTATAAATAGAACAGTAGTTCATCTTTAAACAAAGGTACATCGCGCTGCTTGCATGTCTGCGTACTTGTGACCCACGCGCTACGTTTCTATTTATACTATGGTAGTGAGTGCTTAAAATGACGTAGTCGTGTGTTTTTAGCTTGTACCTCTGACGTAGGAGCTGTACTTGTCAGGTCGTGAATGGATTACAGGTAGGGTGGTTTGTTCAGCTTTATGCTGTTTTCTCGAGCGAGCCTCGCGTCTGGAACGCGGGGCTCATTCCGTATGCAGTGACAAATACGATTTTCAGTAATATATTACTTTACTTCACGTGCCAAAGTGAGCGAAGTAAACTTATCCGCGCAAAACTGTTTGACTTGGTCACTGCATTAGTTATAAAATGATAATTAAATATTTAATTAGTTAATTTCTTGGAAATATGGAATGAAATGCATTTTAAACGAATAAGATTGATTTAATTTGGTAATTATTGTAATATACTGTAATTATTTTAGTATTTTGGTGTTTTATTTAAAAACCCGTTGCTTTCAGATTTAGGTGGTGAAAAGGCAAGGTGGATATTGTGGCCTTAGTAAAGAAGAATATGAGTCGTACAGAGTATAGTAGACCTTTATCCTCATTCACTAAAGCTAACTTTTGTAAGTGGTCACGAAAACAAAAGAACATAGGTACTGTACAGAGACAATGGTTTTGTGTAGTGGACCCCTCAGGTGGTCCCTCAAGCATTCATTCGCCTTTGAACATTACGTTACAATGCCGCTTCATCGACTCGAGTATCTAATACTCAGATCTCCGATGTAATGCTCGAAACTGAAATGTCGCGTTACAGGCCAATGCTCCTAGTAAGATACTACTTTCAGACGAGCACAATCATGTTTTCAATCCATCTATTTAATTACGTGGAGCAACTATACAACGTCATTTTCACTGGAGGGGCGTACTTCGTGGATCGAAAAACAATGCACCTGGATGTCGCATTTTATATCTTGCTCCTGTTACACTTAACACTAGAATTAAGGGCAATATGTATGCACCACGAGGCCCCAAAAATACTATAACAATAGTGTTACCGCCTTACTTACAAACGTGGATTAATTAACCGTGGGGTATCTAAACCATGCTTGACATTTAAATTTGACAGATAAGGACAAAGCATGGTCTAGCTACCCCATCGGTTATTCTACGTTTACAAGTAAGGCAGTTAGGGTGTTGCCTGTCGCTATAACACTCCCACGCATATTCAATTTTGGGCCAGTGGATATGGCTGAAATAAAATAAATTCTAGTAAGTAATAAAAATATCTTTATTGCATTTATATTGTAAATACTATTTGATTACGCACTAATGAAGTAAGTAATTCTATTATGGCTAATTTACAGGACATTTTGCTCTCAAGAGTCGCAAGTTTACTTAAGGCCTCCTTTAGTACTAGTTTTTTTGTTGTAATGTAAACAATGACAACTATTGAGGTTATAAATTATAAAGGTCGGAAAACAGTGAATATTGTTTATCAGATTTTAATTTCTGCCAATCGCGACTCTCAAGAGACTAGATATATATAAATATGTAGCTTTTCCCCCACGTTAAAGATAATTTGAATAAAATTGAAATTTACTAAACTAATATTATTATTTCAAATATTATTTTCATTTCCATTAGTTTTGGACTAAATATTTAAATGGTAAAATAAAATTAAAAATTATTATTAATTGTCCTAATATGGGCATTACAATAATTTACAATAAGGGTCGGTTCAAACCGAGACGCGACTAAAATATACCTTTTGTGTACTAAATAACTTCTATATTGTATTATAATAAAAAGTGCGCGTGTGGCCTCGGTGTAAACGGACCCTACAATTAATAATATAGCATAAGCCCAAAATACTCTGAACGCGGGCGAGAGTCCAAACAAGAAACACGACTCATCCCGCGCCCGCGTTCTGTGGTTTGTTCTGCGCTTTGAGTATAATCACGGGCAAAATAACCAATGGCAAGTTAATGTGCAGGGCCCGTAATTTTCATGCCGCTGACGCAAAAATGACGTCACGCTACATAGAGTATGATTTCAAATTGTTTTATTGTAATTACTAACCATTAGTCGTCAACCATTTAATCATGTAAAACTGAGTCAAGTAATCTATTGACGCGTATTTATTTATTTATTTATCGTATGGCGATTACACACTGGTTATTTTAAAACAATCTAAAAAATTAACATTAATCATTTAAAATCAAAATTTACAATTCTGCAGAATATAAACAAGCGTCCTTTGTCAGATGTTTAAAGTCCTCAGCTGGTCCATTGTACCTGTTGATGGGGCACTCGAATACCATGTGGCGTATGGTTTGTTTCGGGTTTCCACACTCGCACGCCGCCGACTCACACCATCCCCACTTATGCCACAGATATGCGCAGTTTCCGACTTCAGTCCTCAGTCGATTCAGTCTGCACCATGTCTGTCGGCTCTCATTAAACCCTTTGGGCCGCTCCCGAGTGTTAAGTTCAAATATGGTGTTGCCTACACTGCAGTGATGGGCTTCCCATTCTTTTATCCACGCTTCGCTATCCTTCCATGCGGGGTCGCGTGTGTGAAAGGTTTTAGCTGGCGGGTTTCGGGATTTGAGTCGGGTATTGCTGAGTTTATCCAGGTCTTCGTGGATAGGCAGCAAGGTATTATCAGTCATTTTTGTGAACTCTCGAGCTAGGCATTTCTGTCTGCGGATGACCGGTGGTGCAATATTGCTGAGGGCCGGGAGCCAATAAGTAGGCGTCGACTTAATGCAGCCCGAGACAATCCGCATGGTGTGGTTAAGCTCCACGTCCACTTTGGTCACGTGCGCGCTGTTCATCCATACGGGCGAGCAGTATTCCGCCGTCGAGTAGACGAGGGCCATAGCAGTGGTCTTTAAACAGGCAGCGCTGGCACCCTATGATGTTCCTGTTAACCTCTGAACTATGTTGTTTCTAGTCTTTAGTTTTCCAAACAACTTTTCAAGGTGGCTCTTATACGTCAAACTCCTATCGAGGGTCACACCTAGGTATTTAGGGCAGGGGTTATGGCGTAGGGTCGTACTTCTGAACCTCACTTTCAGCTGTTTGTTCGCTAGTCTGTTTGAAAGGTGGAAACAGCAGACCTCTGTCTTGCTGGTATTTGGGCATAGGCGCCAGTGTTGGAAATATTCATCCATTGCCTCTAGGTCTCTCTCCAAAATAGCTTCTGTGGTTTCCATAATTTTATTCTGGGTTACAAGAGCGAGATCATCAGCGTAGCCGAACTTTCGCGAGGTCGTGGCAGGTAGGTAATGGATGTATAGGTTAAACAGCAAGGGCGCAAGCACAGAACCCTGGGGCAAGCCATTATTAAAGTTCTTATTTTGCTAGACTGGTGGCCCAGAAAGAATTGGAACGGCCTATTTGTGAGAGCATCTTCTATCACTCTGAATATTCTTATACAAGGGACAGCTTTAAGGAGCTTGTAGAGCAGTCCCTGTCGCCACACAGTGTCGTATGCAGCCGTTAAATCTATAAATGCAGCAGAAGATTTTGTTCCAGATTGGAAGCCTGCCTCTATATTTGTTGTTAGGGCAAGAACCTAGACGCGTAGAAAAATAAATACCTACCTACTTGATACATAAAACGGAAATGAAATTATTTGTTTTGTATTTTATGCTCCTGATGCATCATAAAATTCGTAAGATCCAGGTTAAGACTGCGCCGAGCGTCCAGTGGCGCCCTCATTACTTTTATTGTGTTTTCTAATAAACTAAAGTATTTTCTTGAAATTGGACGAAATTTGTTTGTACTACAAATAAAAACACAACTTATACATATAGTTTAATACCAATTCACCTTCGAGTTATTAACTTAACGAAAAAAAGTGGCCACCTTTTCCCGTTAAGCTGACTACTCAAAGGGTAATTGTTATTAAAGTTTGTTACGTATCCCATGAATTGTGTTTATACTTGCGCTACAAACACATTTTGTTTGGTTCCAAGGAAATTCGTTACTTAATTAGAAAACCCAATAACAGTAATGAGGGCGCCACTGGACGCTCGGCGCAGTCTTAAACACCTTTTGTGTTAAATTTCCTTCTTCTTTTTCAATATGTTTAGTTATCCTCATATGTGTTGTGACAGTGCTGATTTTCGATGTTATATTTTGATCACAATTAGTACAATAATCGTTTTTGTCGTTTACGATTAAAAACGGATATTTATTGCAAAACTCCTGTAACAATAGCAAATCTAAACAATAACTAAGACACTATTAAAATCTAAGGAATATAAATTTAATAAACTGACAATTTGTTCTTTATTTGAGTGACAATAGTCACAGTTAGTTAAACGTCATTTACTGATTATTTCATCGATACCGGTCAACTCAAGAGGTTGACAAATGATTATGACGAAACACTAATTGGAATCATACTCTATGTAACGTGACGTAATTTTTACGTCAACGGCATGAAAATTACGGGCCCTGTTAATGTGATATATATTTTTTTCTAGTAAGAGTATATTAATATGTGTATAGCTTGGCATAAACGTGCGGTGACAGGCGGAATTATAATATTCTCAAATGGCAAGCACCATATGAAGCAGTGTAATGTTAAAACCAGGACCATGTTGCCTATTGCACTCTAAAAATAATATATTATTATTATTATTAATTGCACCCCGAACATCCCTTCATATCACCTATAATCTTTTGCTTTTGCTTTTGTTGTTTATACTAGTTTTAAGTTGCACAAACTTTACTAACAAAATATGGATCATTGGTCTGAAATAAAATATATTATTATTATTATAGCAATGCTTCAACAAATATGTACAGTCGACGCCTTAAATATGTTTACACTTTCTTGTCTATTTAGCGTCATGTTTAAACTGCCATTTGAAATTGTCATAGCGGGTAAAGTGACGAGGTACTAAAGTGTAAACATATTTATGGCGTCGACTGTACCTACAAGTAATAATGGTAAATTGTAAAATTGAAATATAATAATTGTTAAATGAATAGTTGAAATTAACACGTTTGCGTCTACGTATCTATAGGTAGAAGCATAGGTCACATCGAATTTGTCTCCATGTTTTCCATAATGATTTCTGAATGAAATATGTAAAAAAAGAAACAATAGGAAAACTTCAAAATTCATAATTGTCACGGTAGTCCTAGATTGACCCAGGTATAGTGGACCACGGTATCAGCGGCTAGTGGTGCATGGTACAGTAAAACAACTGATATGGCTTACCGATGTACCTGCGCAGATACCTTTTTTCGAAGTGCGGGAACCAATCAAAATTATCGACGGGTTGCGCGGTTGTTTTTTGTGCTATCATTGGTTATTGGTGACGCCATGTTGACGCGCGCCCGCGTGTCATTCATTCAGCCGTCAAACGTGCGTGAGTGAGATGGAAAAAATAGATGCAATTTATTTTGCACTTAACTATAACGTACAAGTCTGATCGTGGGTTTTAATCGTGATTTCGGAAATCGGAATCGTTCGTGTCTGCGCGAACGAATATTCACGACACGCCATATCAATTGTGTTGTACTGTACACACAGCAACACATCTAGCTATACACTTCAGAAATCTGAAATATTGCATGAAAGAGAGTCGCACTAGAATGCGTATGTTGTTGATATAATACACTTAGAATAATAACACATAGAAACCTAGTCCGCGCACCAAACCCGTCAGACTTAAACTACACCATATTGGTGTACTCGGCGATCGCCGCCCGTCAGTCGCAATCACGTCACACAGCGTCAACAGCTCCCGGATTTTTATTTATAATGACGATTTGCGTTGTTAATGGGTGCCACAACCGATCAGACAAAGTAAATAAACACTCTAAAGTAACATTCCACGTGTAAGTACAATGTTTTGACTTGTCGTTTTACGTAAAACATTCACTAAAATATTATATTATTTACTAACGACATTGCATGAAAATGTTGCCAGTATAACGAATTTTATTCCGCTAAATTGACGTAGTGAGTACTTGTACTATTATCTATTCTGTGATATTAGTTGAATTCTGTTTATATAATTACTTGATTTTCTCGTTCAAGATTTCCTTCTAATCCGATTATTGCTCCTAATAGTTCTAAAGTATTACAACCTTTATATTGAAATAAGAAAAATAATTAGTTATTATTTTTACAGTGTGACACGCATGACAAATTTGTGTTTAAAAACGCTGATTTAATTCGTGAAATTATTCGTTTGTATCGAGATGTAGTAAAATTAAGTTATAATAGTTGTATATCATGGCTTCAACGAATTTAAGACATGATATTTTATGCGAATTAGAAAGAGACAATTTTTATTCTTATTTATTACATAAGTGTTAATAAACGTTTGTATTACTAAGTAACTGCAAAGAAATGATATAATTTAACAAACTTTATTATGTGAAAAAATCCTCTAGTTTAGGGGGAAATGTAATCCGCTAGCAACATTATTTGTTTACTTGTGTGCGTGTTGTCGTGTGTCAGTACGCGTTGATTACGCCCACATGAATCCATTTTGTGCGTCAATTTTGACGGGTTGGCTTTAGGAAACTATCATTCTATGTGTTATTATTCTAAGATAATACACATATACTAGGTGACACTTAAGACGTAATACAAAATGTCATTTCCCGAATCTACTCATGATTACAATCAACTATTAATATGGGACCAACTTCGAAAACGTAAACACAAAATCGACGTCTCCATACAAATTGTGAAACCAGCTGATTGCTTTTAGTATGGGAGATTAAATTTTTTTCTACCGATTTCGATATTAGTCCCATAGTAAAAGTTGATCGTACTGATGAGTAGATCTAGAAAATAAAATGTTGTATTACGTCTTAGGTGTCACCCTGTATACATCTCTTTCTTTTTCTCTCTGCTCTGTCTTTAATGGTGTTGTGTGTACAGGCGGCCCCTCGGCGCTAGTCCCGGGCTAGCCGCTAGCCGCTAGTGGTGGATGGTGTAGACGGGGTGCGCGGGCTGCGGCTGCAGGATGATGCGGTGCGCCACGCCGCCCAGCTCCGCGCCCAGCCCCGACACCATCGTGCCCGGCTGCAGCTGCAAACATACCAAATACACTTTACTTTTAAACTGGGAAAAATTACTTACAATCAATTAGGTCTTTTTTGTAGAAACTATTTTGACCTGGTATTTCGCTTTGTAGATAATCAACTACTTTACACTACATGTTCGATATAGATAGATAATGTACAGTCGAAGTCATAAATATTATATATGATCACAAGAGTCCAAAAATATCTACACGCCTCTATGACTATGATAAAGTTTTTGAATACATATATTTGGCGCGATGGCGACTAATATGCTTTAGGCTGTACATAGGTGAACTTTATCCTATAATAATATGGGACATGGTGAATTGTAAGTTGTAGGTATTTGATTTTTTTCTTTTACAAAAAAATTATATGACTTAGTTTCACGTCAAGATTATTTCATTTTATGGAAAGATAAATCGGGTCAGTGGTAGTGGAACAAATTTAATGAAATATTTTGTATTTATGAATAAACTTTCTTTTCAGCCCTACTTATTTTTATTTGTAACTAGCGACCCGCCCTCGCTTCGCTTCGGTTTATGTGAGTTTTCTGTAATACCCGTACGTAAAACAAAGTTTATTATACATGAAAACCTTCCTCTTGAATTATCCTATCTATTAAAAAAAACCGCATCAAAATCCGTTGCGTAGTTTTAATTAAAGATCTAAGCATACATAGGGACAGACAGCGGGAAGCGACTTTGTTTTATAATATGTAGTGATTTTTGAATGAAAATTAGGTTAGCAAAAATCTGTCAAATTAACTAGAAAGTTTTGTAATGGTATCTAAAACAAGTATTGTTTGAGTTTTAAACTTTCACTACTGCACTCAGTACCTGAAGGATGTTCGGCAGCATGGTCTGGCAGCTGGAGGTGGCCACGTGCAGCTGCTGTTGTTGCACTTGCTGCATGCCCACCGCCTGCGGACATAGTCACGGCTCAAACAGGCATCATTAACCGGAATGAGGTCATCCACATAATGTCACATGTTAGGAGGAGGAGGGGGTCCACAAAGTTTGATATGATGTGACAAGGTGGAATGGGAGTGATAGGTTTCAAGACGTCACATCAATTTTTTTTTATGTTATAATATACAAGAGTAAGTAGACTCAAAATTTCGTGGATTAGTTTTCTATTTGCTTTGTTTAGTTTCTAAAATATTTAATCTATGTTAATTATCTTAAAAATAATTTGAAAGGAAATAAACATTATTTTCGAACTAATGTTTTTATTTATGTTTGTCTACTTTTGAAATAGCAAAATATATTATGTGAGGTCACACCAGGTGAGGGAGTTTCACAAATGTGACCAGCTGTATGAACAAGAGGGGGTAGAAAAATCCAAAAAATAACATCGACTAGTTGTACCACTATTGGTCCACAGGAAAATAAGTTTTATTATCCTAACCCTAGAACAAGTACTTACGTGTATCTGTATAGGTTGATGCTGTGGATGTATTTGTATGGTCTGCACCTGGAGTTGCTGCGGTTGTTGTTGCTGAAAATACCATTAGTAATTCAATTTTGATACATGTAAAAAACCGGCCAAGTGCGAGTCGGACTCGCGCACGAATTACATTACATTATACATTAGCAAAAAAACGGCATTAAAATTTCGTTTGTTGTACGAGGGCCCTAATTTTTTTTTAAAGTGAAAATACAACTAAATATTATGTGAATATTTCAATTGTCTACCCGTTGCCGTTATTCATATCGAGTAAAGACGGTAAAAAACACATTTTTTGTATGGGGGCCTCCCTTTAATATTTATTTTATTCCATTTTTAGTATTTGTTGTCATAGCGGCATATAAATATATCTTCTGTGAAGATTTCAACTGTCTAGCTATCATGGTTTATGAGACACAGCCTGGTGACATACAGACGGACGGACGGACAACGGAGTCTTAGTAATAGGGTCCCGTTTGTACCTTTTAGGTACGGAACCCTAAAAAGTAGTAGACCTTTCAGACGGTTACATATAAAAAGCATAATAATATAAGCGTTAAAAATGCCTTACGGTACCGTTCGACATGTTTTCTAGAGCTCTCTACAAGCGCAAGCGTTGTATAATGAATTAATTACTTGTTGTTGTTGGTTCTGCTGCAACTGCAGCGACTGAACTGAGGATATCACGGGATACGGCGAGTGGCCGGTCTGGCAAAAAAATTAAAAGCTTAGTACAAAATGTTGACATGTACAAAAATATGCGCATCTCAGCTTCCGAACCTGGATTCGGACGTTAGCTTTGAGTGTAGTATAAAATACTGGTTTAGCAACTCATTTCGAAACATATATTTTTAAAATCTGTAATGATATGACATAACAAGAGAGAGCGGTGTGGAAGTCAATGGAGGAGGCCTTTGCCCAGCAGTGGGACACTACACTAGGCTAATGATAAAAAAAAATGACATACTTAATTAAACTTTTCTAGTTGAACAATAAAAGTAGAACAATGTCACAAGATACAGGCTCTCATGATGCGAGTGCCGCAGTGACGATATGTGGCGAAACGAGTGTCAGCTACTGCAGCTGGACCACCCGTGACACCTGCTGCACGGGCACTGCTGCGCGTGCTGGCTACCGTGTTACCTGCACGAGCTGCGGCACGGAGAGCTGCTGCACGCCGCCCACCTGCAGCACCTGTTGCTGCAGCTGGGCCACCTGGGCTGCCGACACCTGGAAATGGAAGAAAAAATGTGACATAAGTATAGAATTTAAATAAATATATGTATATGCATCTAGTCAAATTAACCTAGTCTCCCGAACTAAGCTCTCAACTTCAAATTGGAATTTGGATCTTCAATCTGTATGAACTCTACTAATGCTTCTTAAAATCGAAAAGTGCAGCAAGAAATGTTAAAATGACAACCCATACAATTCTCTGTGCTTTGTGTACGGTATCTATATTTTTACTCTGACTCTGTGCCTTTCTCTCTTACCCTGAAGCTAATAGTGTCATGTGCCATCTAATGTTAAATAAAAGGATAATATATAAATAGTGTTTATAATAACTCATAAAGTGAACAATGAATAAAAAAAAGTCAGTGTTTTTCTTCACCTGCTGCACGGACACTTGTTGCTGCTGCTGATGTTGTTGTTGTTGCTGCTGTTGTTGTTGTTGTTGTTGTTGAAGTTGTTGCTGCTGTTGTTGTTGTTGTTGTTGTTGTTGTACTTGCTGCTGTTGTTGTTGTTGTTGCTGCGTTTGCTGCTGTTGTTGTTGGTTCTATAGACAAAAAAATAGTTTGAATCCCATGCATCAATTTTCGTAAGTTCAGTTGTACAGCACGTTTAGGTCTTCGCTGACTACTCCTCTACTTAGCCGGTGCGGCGTATACCTTGCGTGACCAGGATCGTCGATTGGGGAACCGGCGCTACCCCCGAGACGCCAGGATCCTGTCACCGTACACCGTCGGGATGCCGACGGTTTCTTCCCCGCTGCTCCGCGCCACTAAAACTGTGAGGTAAGTGCTCATACGCTCCTCAGGACCAGACCACATCCTACGGACCTACCTACCCTTTTTCTGTTCACGCTACCGGAGTTTTAATTCTTTAAACTTTTCTGAGTTTTTACTTGCCACCCGGTAGGACGTGACTTGAGATCCCATTCGCGGAACACTACAATTTGACATGCACAGAATTAATTGAGATACGACCCTTCGAAATTAACTTACTAGGACACTCGATGTATTCACAAGCACGACCTATACCTATAATCATTTATTTATAATAACTAATATACAGTAAACAATAATAATTATAATAATTAATAACTAATGTAAAACCTATTATCTACTTAAAACTAGAATTATTAAATATATTTGTGTACACAACTACAAAAAGAATACCCAAAAATAGATCTCTAATAGATCCGTTCGCGGCATTGTACCCATGATGCTGGCTGCGTTACCTCTCTGGATAGTTAAACCTATCCTTTGGGAGAGGTAAGCGCCCGCTCTGGGATCCCCGGAGGCGTCAATAAGCTTAGTAGACAGGGTCTTTATAAAAAGTTTCATGTCAGCAGACCAAGGTCCCAGAGTCTCCACTGCAAGCGCCGCAAATTCGTAATCATTAATTAATGATGAATATTTACGACGTTTGAGGGTTTGGGCCTGATCAGCTGCTGCGCCGGCCTGATTTCGGGTTGCTTGTATGTGAGATAGGGCAAAAGTGTCGACACAAGTTGCGTCCCACACCAGAGCCCTACCAAGCTTCCACGGCACCAATGTTGCTCCGTCTGGGCGCTTCCCATCGTCTCTGATCATACCTGCTGGTTCTAAAACAGCAGGTAGAGAGGCGGTGGCAAGCGAACGACGGATCAAATCATTTATGGCGCCGTGGCGGAACATGCGGCCGGCACTCCTTGAACAAGAAAGACCATGTCTACCAAGCTCATCCACCTCCTTGCCGCAGTTGCAAGAATGAGGCACACAGCTCTTGGCTCCAAGCCGCAGGCAGATTGATATTCGCAAGCAGCTTGAGTCCAGGACTGTACCTATATTGCGAGAGGGAAGGGCTTGGAGCCAATGGCCCGACTCATTAGCTGTGACAGCGAGAAGACGGGCGTGATCTGAATCGTCCGGACTATTGTCTAAAAGGGCTGCATGAATTGCCATAAGACGAGGGGTACCCCAAGCTCTTTGAATGTGTTTATGCGTTGGCATATCCACTCCAGGGCATGACTCACACCAGGCATCCCTGGCTTCCACCAGGTTCGCTATCTCAACGTCAAGTATCTGTGGGAGATTTAATATAATACTGACGAGAGACATCGAACCATAAGCAGAGGACAGGAACGCCGGTAGAGCTACACTTGATGAGCAACGAATACCCAGTCCACCAAAACGTACTGGGAGAACCGCTTGAGTCCAAGAACTTTTGTCAAAATTGATATTTAATAATTTAGATAGAGTTTCCTGAAGGGAATTATCGATAGCAGCCATGATAGAGGGAAATTTCCAAATTGGGCAACTGCGTAGCAAATACATAAATTTTGGAGTAAAAAGACAAAACCGAATGATGAACAATGCCATGTGGGGGTTCATTTCAAACAAAAGACCTGAAGTATTTTTAAAATGATTTAGTTTACAATTTATTACAGGATTAATGGCTTCGTCGAAAATTGGAGAACCTAAAAGAGTCAGAGAGGTATTAGAGTGGACCGAAATGTTGGGCATGACTGCGTTATACCTATTACCTATTTAACTCCTAAGTTTTTTTATTATCTAGTAGACTTACCAAGTTGTTAGTTGTTGGTAATTCCGTAGCTGTCTACTCCACTCTGGGATGAAGGCGTGACGGTATGTATGTATGTAGACTTACCACATGCGTAGCCATATGTTTCTTCAAGCTATGCAGGTACATGTAGGTCTTGACGCAGACCCCGCACTTGTACCGGCGCTGCGCGGGCGCGGAGCCCTCGGTGACGACCTCCTGCTCCTCCGCGACCGGGATCTGCTCCTCGTCCGTCTTCGCCGCGTGCTCCAGGCTCTCCTGGGGTTCGTTGTTAGCCTTCATCTCGTGCGTTTTGAGATGCTTCTTGTACGAGCCAGAGTCCATGTAACCTGCAAATATTATTTCAAGATGAGAAATATATGCATGAAGGAAAACCAGGTATACCCCATTTCTAAATAAATAAAGAGGAAAAAAAAAAGGTATACCCCATGGGAAGTGGGATTTGAGATTTCTATTCTCAAGACTGCAATTGCGAACAGCATAATGAGCAAAGTTATACGCTGAGCCATTACCCTTTTGCCCTGCTGCAGCGCACACATTCTTTTGGAAATTTGTGTGTAATGTTAGTTTCACTCTGCTTATTTTTATTTTTTATATTTTTGTCAATTGTATGTGTGTTTTGTAGTACGCAAATAAAAGTTTTATCTATCTATCTATCTATCTATCTTCTCGCCGGAATGTGTATGTGTGTGTATGTGTGTGTGTGTGTGTGTGTGTGTGTGTGTGTGTGTGTGTGTGTGTGTGTGTGTGTGTGTGTGTGTGTGTGTGTGTGTGTGTATAATGAGTGTAGTGCGTGTGTAATGAGTGTAGTGCGTGTGTAATGAGTGTAGTGCGTGTGTAATGAGTGTAGTGCGTGTGTAGTGTGCGTGTCATCTGTGTGCGTGTTACCTCTCGCGCACACGGGGCAGGTGTACTTGCGCTCGCCGGTGTGGTGGCGGCGATGCACGGCGAGGTAGGACGCGGAGCTGAACCGTGCGCCGCACAGCGAGCACCCGAACAGCTTCTCGCCGGTATGCCTGCTGGAATGCACGCGCAGCTCTGCGCGGGATGTGCAGCCCTTGAAGCAGATGGGACACACGAATCTGGGGAGAAGTAGAAACGTCAATAGGAAAATGAAACTAATAAGTGACCAAAGCGCATCTTGACATTACCCCCTAAGTCTATTTTTTCATTGGTCTCTCTATAGAGTCCGCATTGCCATTGGTTATATCCGCTGCTAAATCTAGAACCAGCTGGCCTATTGCCTAACGCACCTGCAATCGCAATCGACTTTAAAGCGGAGCAAATACTGTCATTTTGTATGCAGACAAAGCCTTCGATTTTCAAAATGAAAACGATTGCGTTAGGTAATAGCCCATCAGGCCAATCTTCCATGATACCAAAGGTGGATCATGCATGGGTGGCTTTAAAAGATAATCGGGAATTGTGTATGGACGCCGTCCCACCCTCCAACAGTCATGGGATGTATGTCAATATGGTCATAAGGACCCAAAACAAGACACAATACGTATTTTTAAACAAATTCCATACGATACAATTACGGTTTTTCAAAAAAACAATACGATTGCCGTCATAGTAAAAAAACATTATGTTGCCAAGATCCACCTGAGACACAGACCACTTACCCTATAGACTCCGCTTCGGAACAGTTTGTCTAGTATCTCATTAAGCCAAAATGGCGGGGCGCGGGGGGCGGAAAGTGCACCGTGATTGGCTAGTTCAAAGTCAACGAATAATCAAGTGTGCGCGTCGTGGTGCGCGCCAATAGAACCATGGCAACCAATTAGTGTTCTGTGAGCATAAGCATGGCTTACGGGGGCGCCTTTGTATGCGGAGTCTATAGGGTAAGTGGTCTGTGACCTGAGATATGTGTAATTTTCGTTGGCGGTTGGTGACATTTTGGCCCAAAATCCTTTTCATTACATAATTTTATTTAGGAATTGTCGTATCAAGGTACCTCTTGTTCCCCGTATGCGTGAGCAAATGGTTGTTCCTGGCTGAGGAGGTGGTGAAGCGCGCGGAGCACAGCTTGCAGCAGTACGGCTTCTCCCCGGTGTGGGTGCGCCGGTGGTAGATCAGCGCCGACTGCTGCGCGAACCGCCGCTCGCAGAACTGGCACTCGAAGGGGCGCTCGCCTGCAACAGGTCAGGCCTGGTATACCATTGTTGGTTTTGAAAACTTTCAAGGCCGCTACCCAGGGTCAGTTTTAGCTGGTCATTTAAAACTTTCATCCCCAGTGCCTACAAGACGCATTGTTGTGTTCCGGTTTGGGGATAAGACAGCCGGTGAAATGACTAGCATAGAGGCATTCCATCTTAGTCCTCAGGGTTGGCAACGCATTTGCAGTCTTAGGATTGCATTGCAGTCTTGTGAATGCGAATGTCTATGGGTCACAGTTTCCACTTACCATCAGGTGGCCTGTGTGCTCGCTTGTCTTCTCTATGCCATAACAAAAAAAAAAGGAAAAACTAACAAAGGAAACTAACTTTGTCAGATTACTCATAAGTCCGACCGTACTAAGAGCAGTTTTACCCTTTCGTCCACTTTTACAACTAAGATTTCATAACTGGTTATGAATAAGGATTTTTTTTCACTGTTTCTTAACCAGTTGTTAAACAAGACTTTTTTTCCATTTTCATAACCAGAAACTAGGTAGGTTTAGGTTATGTTAGTTTTGCAGCAAGCCCGGAGGGCCAAACTACCCAGAAATCGGCACTGTCCAATTAATTTGAAATGAGAGTGGTGTATAGTGGTTACCTAGGTTCTGGTTATGAAAATGGAAAAAAAGTCTTGTTTAATAACTGGTTATGAAACAGTGAAAAAAAACCTTATTCATAACCAGTTATGAAACCTTGGTTATGAACGTGGACGAAAGGAGTTTTACCACTTGACATTCAACTGTCGCGTTGGGAATCGGCTAGCGACGCCCTTAACCCATAGCACACCTATAGTGTAGTGAGCGTTCAGCTTGGAGACCTCGAAGAAGGCCTTAAGGCAAACGGTGCAGACGTGGTTGAAGATCCCGCGGTGCTTCTTCATATGCTTATTTATTTATTTATTTATTTATTTATTTATTTATGTGCACACATGTTACAAAAAATGATACATGGGACCCTGTCAGGGTGTAGCAAACATTGAAGAATAATTTTAAAACTAGGTCTTACATTATAATATTGTATTTCACGAGTTGGTACATGCAACTTTTATATAAATCAACGCATGCATCCCTGATAAAAAGGGAGAGACAAAATACGAACAATAAAAATCACAACACAATCATAATAACAGAATAGTCATATAAATTTTACTTGGATGTCAAAAGAGGGTTCAAATAATATATGTCATGTTAGGTAATCAAGGGTCTCATCAGCCATAAATTCATTCCAATGGTAATAACATTTGTCAATAAGTATTATTTTCAATTTTTTAGAAAAAGCATTTAATTTATTTTCTGATTTTATTATGTCCGGCAATTTGTTATATATTTTAATACATCTATAGTATGGGCTTTTTTTATATAGATCAATTTTAGGCGGTGGAAGGGCTATTTTATTATTTCGCCTTGTACTTTTAACGAATTTAAAAAGGTTCAAGTTTTTTTTTACGAATATAGCTGCCTCCAAAACATACATAGACGGGAGGGTAAGTAGTTTTAATTTAGTGAAATGTGGGCGGCAGCTCTCCGTTCGACGTATGTTTTGAATGATGCGCAGGCATTTCTTTTGCAAAACGAAAAGGGCATTCGCGTCCGTGCTGTGTCCCCACAGCAGGAGTCCGTACCGCAGCCAGGCGCACGCGTGGCCGTGGTAGGCGGCCAGCGCACACTCCCTGTGCGTGTTCCGCTTTAAAACACCTAATGCGTAGATGAACCGTGATAGCTTGATTTTAGTATTCTCCACATGTTTTTTCCAGTTCATATTTGTATCAAGAGTAATCCCTAACAAGTTAAACTCAGATACTTCCTCAATACCGATATCATTAACAACAGAGCGTAAATTAAGTGGTGGCTTTTGATACGGTCTAAATTGTATAAGTTTTGTTTTACTGTTATTAAGTTCCAGGTTGTGGTCCAATAACCAATTTTTTATTTTATTGAAGGAGTTCTTAATATCACTACTAGGATCATGGTCTTTTGGGCAATTATACAACAGGGATACGTCGTCAGCAAAAATAACACACGTAGAGTCTGACACTTGAGGTAGGTCGTTGATGTAAATTATAAAAAGTACACAACCGATAACACTACCTTGAGGAATAGAACAGTTTATAGTGCGCACCTGTGACTGAATAGCTGACAGCTCGCCAGTCTGCTTGTCAAAGTGATCAATTTGTACGAGCTGCTGTCTGTCTTTAAGGTAAGATTGCATTAGAGCGTGCGCGCCTCCGCGAATACCCACTCCGTGTAATTTAGTCAAGAGTATGCTGTGAGATACGGTATCATATGCCTTCGTCATGTCGAGTAACAGACCAACTGCATGCCTCCTTTCCCTAAGGCAGTCCAATACTCCTTGCACATAATTATATACGGCGAGGGTAGTGCTACAATTTCGACGAAATCCGTATTGGTTATTATCAAAGAGGTTATATTTTTCTAAAAAATTGACTAAGCGGTTTGTGATAGCCTTTTCGTAAAGTTTTGATATAACCGGTAGAAGCGCAATAGGTCGATAGTGACAGGGGTTTTCTGGTTTGCCGCCTTTTTTTAATATGGGTTTTATAATTGCGATTTTGAGTTTGTCTGGAAACTCGGCTTCAGTAAGTGTTTGATTAATTAATAGTGTTAATATAGGTGTAAGCTCTTGCCTACAATATTTTATCAATACAGATGGTATGCTGTCAATGCCAAAGCTATGTTTGTTCGGTAGGTTTCTTATAATGCCATCAACTTCTTTTTCTGTAACTTGACTTAGGAAGATTGAGTTAACGGCAGGTTTGATGACCGGCTGGCCGAGCGGCCGGCCGGCCCGTGCCGCCGCCGCCTCTCCTACCGACGCAAAGTGCTCATTAAAATGGTTTGCAACTGAGTTAGG
This sequence comes from Acleris laterana, assembly GCA_963966035.1. Lineage (NCBI taxonomy): Eukaryota > Metazoa > Arthropoda > Insecta > Lepidoptera > Tortricidae > Acleris > Acleris laterana. The sequence goes on from OZ014457.1 coordinate 5,620,394, forward strand.
GCCGTTTATTATCGAGCTGTTTGATTTAAGGGTCGTATTAGTGTAACAAACACCGCAAGGCTTACCTCTAGTAACTTGGTTTACAATTTTCCACATGGTTTTAGCTTTATTATAAGATTCGTTAACCTCTCGGATGTAATTAATTTTATTGGAGACTTTAATACTTATTTTCAGTATTTTTGAGTAAGTTTTAAAATGTTTTTTTAGGATATTGTTATTTGTTTGGTTAATCAAAGACCTAAGTACTCGTTTATGTTTGCATGACTTTTTTAACCCATTAGTTAGCCAGGTTTTTCTATTTTCAGTTTTAAGTTTAATCTTTTTTACCGGGATGGTTAGGTCAAGCAATTGCTGCATTTTACTGCAGAATGAATTGTAATTGTCATTAACGCTTGCCTCTGCGCTAATGACGTCACGCCAGTTTGTGCCCTGAAGTGCTACATTAAAAGACTTTAGGTTGCGCGGGGTAAATAGTCTCTTGGTAGTGTAGAGGTTTTTGGGTTGAATATTTACAGCATTTTGAAAACAGTAGGTTAAGCCTTTATGATCCGATAGGCCTAAGTCTGCTACAGAAACATTGAATCTCTTAAAATTAGTAAACATTAAATCTATACATGTCGAACTTTTATCAGTTTCTCGAGTTGGATCCTTAATTATTTGAAATAGATTATACTCTAACATCATATTACGCAACTTAATGTATTCATTTGAATTAGTAAACATATTGATGTTAAAATCTCCTGTTATAATGATATGATTATTTACTTTTGCTTTAATTTTATACAGTATTTTAAGTAATGTGTCAAAAAAAATGTCTATATCGCGGTTTACTCTATACAAAGCAATTAGTATTACGCTAGGTTCTAATTCAATGGCACAACACTCGATAATGTTATCTATCGATAAGTTAGCTATGTCCTGCCTTTCACTGAATTTAATTTCTTTTTTTGAAAGGATTGCCACGCCGCCGCCTCTGCGATCACATCGATAGTGAGCCGATGCAAACGTGTAATTACGTATATGAATCAAATCCTTCTGCTCCTTAGGGATCCAGGTTTCCGTGAGACATGCTACTTCAAAGTCATTTCTTTCTAGTATGCACTCGAGTTCTTCGACTTTATTTTTAATGCTTTGGACATTTTGCACTAGGATTTTAAATTCAGCATTATTCGTTTTTATTGGTCCCTTATAGTTACTCACGAAAAAATGTCTTATCCAGTTGATTTTCAGAACGCTTATTTTCGGTCAGGTCAGCGCTTTCAATTATCGCCATAAGTTTGGATATATCATGGAAGATCGACCTGAGGCCATGACCATTAACCCTACCCGACCTATCATTAAACATTTTATAGTCATAGGAACAATTCCGGTTGCTATCAAGTAGGTATGCATATTCATATTCGGAATTATCAGTATACAATAAGTTGTTAAATGTTTCAAGTCTCCAATTATACACATTACAATAGTTGCCAAGATTAAATGTTGGATAGCAGACGATTACATTTGTATGCTGTAGATTCAGCAGAATATTTCTAATGTACAGTATCATGTTGACATAGTTTTGCGTTTCCTTAAAGTCTTGTTCCCCTATGAAAATTATACAATAATCATTTTTTGTGAAGCCCTTTAATTTACCTTCTAAATTATGCAGCAAGTGCCGAACTCCAACATCTGGATAGAGGTAGTGACAGATACTAAAGTTTTCACCTAACCTATACTCAGCATGTTTAAGAATTTGATTGTTGGCGATCGCACTCAACATGCAAATTTTATTTTCCTTTAAAGACAAGTTCACACAGCCATTACCTCGTCGCTTAGCTGTCCCTGATGCCTCTATTGCTGGTGTAGGCGGTGGTGGCGGAGTTGCCGCTCCCGCTGGTGGGGCTAGTGCCACTCCCGCTGGTAGTGCTGGTGCCGCTCCCTCTGGTGGTGCCGCATCAGCGGTGCCGCGTTCCGCGATGGTCGCTGGAGTAGTTTTTCTTGGTGATGCAGATGGCTTTTGTCTACAGGTTAGCTCATCTGGTTCCCTTGAGAAATCTAATTTAGTGCGGTTGACGGATCTGCGTTTGCTTTTTGCTGATGTTTTTGATGAAACATTTGAAGACTTACAAACGCTGCTTAATATTTTTACTTTTGATTCACAGTCAGCAAGGCGTTTCGCTAGAGTATAATTTTCCGCCAGTAGCTTGGCTATCTCCATATCAGCCGAGGCCAGCTTTACCGTCAAAGTGCTTATTTTTTCCTTCAGGTCGTCTACGACAAAACTGTTGTTTAGCCGTAATTCTGTAAAGCTCCTGTTTTGCTCGTACTTAGGTAGGCTAGACTCTGAACAATCATCGCTATCAGACAGTCCTTCAAACGAGTTTTCCGTCGATACATTAACCACAACGTTGTGTTTTCGCCTAGTTACGTAATCCTGGGAGCAATGTGGTGAAGGATTTCTACGCCGTGTAAGAGGTGTATTTTGATGAGGGTTCATTTCTAGTTCTTTCCGGCAAGGGAGGCATACATAATTTAATTTTCTCTGTGGTGACATAAGATGAAATAGTTTAGCCGATATACAGGTGCATTTTAAATGATAATGGTCCTCACATAGTGCACAAACTAAGAAATCTCGATGAATGATCGCATCTTCACATTTGTTGCATATTGGCGCCATCTTTTGGCTTGATCAGATCTATCTAGTGCGCTATGGTATAATAGTTCGCATAAACCTAAGCGGACGCAAGTTAGAGGATGGAAGTTACTAGTTCAGCAATCGTACGATAGAGGGCGCCAAAGTCAACTTATGCGCACTGGCTTAATAGATCTCACAGATCAACTAAAGAATGTTAGTAGTTCAGCAATGGTACGGTACGGCTGACACAAGGTCAAATACCGTTAGGTCTTCTTGCACTCTGAGCACTTCCAGCACTTGACACACACCTAACACCTGTAACTACTCACCAGTATGCACCCGCATGTGAGCGTTCAGCTTGGAGACCTCATAGAAGGCCTTCCCGCAGACGGTGCAGACGTGGTTGCGGATCCCCCGGTGCTTCTTCATGTGCTGGCACAAGGTCGAGTGCCGTCGGAAGGTCTTGTTGCACTCCGAGCACTTTAGAGGCTTTTCGCCTGTGTGGAGACGGAAATGAACCTGGGGACAAGGTTAGATTTACTGAATCTGATTATTCAGGGAATGTGCCTAAAGCGCGGATATTTTGATATTCTAAACAAGAAATGTAAACCAGCACACAGGCCACCTGTTGGTAAGTGGTGCCTGAGTGCCTGAGACAAAGACAATTACAATATCGAGATTCCAATTCTAACATTGCAAATGCATTTCCAACCGAGGACTAAGATGGATGTTAGTTATTTCAGCTGTTGAGTGTTGTCTTATCGGTTTATTCCCACTAGTTCCATCAATTGAACTTTCAATGGAACTAGTGGGACTATTCCCACCGTCTTATGGGTGAATTGCAAAAATATTGTACATAGTTAAGGGCTCAATTAAAAAACCCTTAACAATCCTAACTTTTTCCTTTGTGTAACGAAGATTAGTCATATAATCATATGCATAACTTTCGTTACACAAAGGAAAAACAATGGAAGAAAGTTAACGTTGCCTCAATTAAGCCCTTAACTATGTACAATATTTTTGCAATTCACCCTTATACCTGTACATGTTTGATGAATACAAGGCATTTTTTAGGATGTTGTAGATTATATTTGTATAAGACCTAAAGGCAGAGTACGCATATTCATAGTTAGTAAATGTAAAAGTAACAGATTGCCATCTTCGAAGTAATTTTCGTTCAAACCCTCGCATTTTAAATCGAAATCTATTCATTCTATAATTCCTTCATTTTGATAACATGGTTTAGACAAAACCTATTTTGAAAAAAAATCAAGCTTCAATCAAACAACATAAAAAAAACAAAATGACATTGACAACTTGACGCAGTCACAAATGCCGAAGCAACCGCGATTTTGTACGTTTATTTACAATCATTTAAGAACGAAATGGGTTTTGACTACTACAGTATTTTAGGGGTGAAACGCTCGGCCACTCAGCATGAGGTGAAGCGGGCATACCGCCGACTGGCGCTCAAGTACAACCCTGAGCGCCATGGCGATGACGAAAACATGAAACGGATCGCGGCCCTCATAGGAGAGGCCTACGAAGTACTAGGGGACCATAAAAGGAGAGCCGTGTTCGACCAGTATGGAGAGGAAGGCCTCAAAAAGGGCGTACCAGGTCCTACGGAATATATCCAACCTTACACGTACCACGGCGATTCCTTAAAAACCTTCCACGATTTCTTTGGTACGAGCAACCCCTATGCTGATTTACTCGACTACTACGAGAACCCTCCCCCAATGTTCGACTCCCCCATGGGCAAGGGATATAAGGAAAAAGACGCCACCATTGTTCGGCCACTAGCGTTGTCGTTAGAAGAGGTATACAAAGGTGGTTTGAAGAAAATGAAGATTCAGCGGTTGGTGTTCACTGACGAGACCTGTTCGGAGTTAAAACTGCGCGAGAAAGTGTTGTCGATTCCGTTCAAGCCAGGCATCTACCCGAACACGGAGGTGAGATTCAAAGAGGAGGGCGACCAGGGACCAACCAGGATCCCCGCAGACGTCATATTCATAACGGAGGACCGGCCTCACGAGACCTACGTACGGAGCGGATTGAGCGACTTGCTAACGGTTAGAAAAGTGTCTTTGCAGGAAGCATTGTGTGGCTTATCCATAACTTTGACAACGTTAGACGGGAGGATCCTCCGGACGATTATTTCTGACGTCATCACTCCGACGTACGAGAAAATCTTAGAAGACGAAGGCCTACCGGTCCCTGCGTGCCCTACCAGAGCGAAAGGCAACTTGATCATACGGTTCCGAATAGAATTTCCGGAGTACGTAACGAAAAAAGCCAAGTTCACGTTCGACGAAGCCTTCAGAGTGAATACCGAAGAGCTTCAGAGGTTCGATAAGTTGCCTTGTGGAACGCTGTCTACTACCTCTCTTGAATCACTATAGATGTTTATTGATTATTAAAATGAACTATGGTTATTTTATTCATTGAGGATTCAGTTTTTTATTCAGTTCGTTGTGTTCCAGTGTTGGGATAGGAAAACGGATAGAGGCATTCCACCTTAGTCCTCTGGGTTGGCGACGCATTTGCAGTCTTAAGATTCTAGTCTTGTGATTGAAGTCTTGACAATTCACATATCTATAGGCCTCAGATATGCTCTTATGCCTTTTCCATAAAAACAAACCTCGCTCGAGCCCCTTAAGCAATTTGGCAATCTGTACGTACAATTCTGAGGACCTGGTGAAAAGGATGTCTTCACCCGTGGTACGGTCACGACTCACGAGCGTTAATTTGGGACCCATTTCAAGAAAAATATGCTTGAAGTCGTAAATGTCATTAGAGATGTCAAGTCATTTTAACTTTTAGGAAACTCAACCTTATTGTTGTAGAATGTCAGATTGACTTTGAACCTAAGCTAAGGTGGGTACCAAATTAAATCTCGTGACTTTACGGTTCGCTATGTCCGATTGATCAAAACACTCAGTAAAAAGCACCATGAATATGAGGTAAGTTTTGGTCATCTTCAATGAAAAACGTACTCACCTTCAAATCCGTAGGGTTATAGAAGCTCTTCGAGCACATGGAGCACACATAGGGCCTCTCACCCCTGTGGCGCGCCATGTGCGACCTGAGCGCGTACCCGCTGTAGAACCTCTTCTCGCACACCGAGCACTGGTGGGTCTTCTGCTCGAAGTGCGTCTGCCGGTGCCGGTACAGCAGCGTCTTGGTGGCGAAGTTGCGCTGGCACACCGAGCACGTGGGCTGCTTGGGGGGCCGCTGCTCGTGGGTACGCATGTGCATCTTCAACATGCCTGGACCCTGAAACGGTCGAATGGGTTCAAATAGTTCCACATGCTCGGAAATGTTGAGCTTTAACGCGAAGGTCTGCGTTATAGGTCCAGGCAAAATTTAAAAAGAAACAAATTGTTTACCAATTTTTGTAATCATATGGCAGTTGATGAGTCGCTTATATTATAATATAATACATAAAAAAATATACCCCAATAATTATAAAACTAAATCCAATGTCTTCGCCCAGAGGGGCGTTCTTACCAGGCAAGAGGAGATCTTCAGGGTAGTTTTACTTTTTAAACCATGTTTGAACTAGGATAACTAACTATAACAGCCAAACACAAACAATCATTATTCTTCTATGTTTATTTTACTTTTTTAAATGTCATTGACTAAAAAGGTTAACCTTTTTAAACGGCGTTCACAGCGTATTTAGTTTGGCGTTTTTTCGAGAAGGGCGGTTGGTCAGCTAAAGCGAGACGCAAACTTATACTCGTCCCGCTAAATCCTTTTTCCCGGGCTCTGCAGTAATGAACTATTGTGCAGCAAGAGAGCTAAGTTTTTTTATACCGAAGCGATCAGCTGTACCTTGAAGGTCCGCTCACAGATGGGGCACATGGGCGGCTTTTTACAGTTGGCCTTGATCCAGTTGGCGTGCGACCGCATGTGGAGCTTTAGCCAGCGCGCGTGCTTGAACTCCTGTGACCAAAGAACGAATGAATGAGTGAACGGGAAACAATGAGTGAGAAAACCAAATACATTTATAATTGTATAATATTTCAAGAGATTTTCACATTTAGTTAAATGAATTGGTTTCTGCTGACGAGTAAGCCTTGTTGGTAGTGATCCTTCCATGAAGCTAGTGGTCCCGGGTTCAAAACCCGCTAAAGGTAGATATTTTTACCGAAGTGCGGCGATGCCCTGAAGGAGGGTTATGTGTTTGACCTGTATGTATGTCCGTTCCTATGTCCCCTCGTAACTACTCAACGGGTCAACCGATTTTGAAAAATGATACGTCAATAGATTCATCTTGATGGCGCGAGTGTAACATACTGTTAAAGGTACATACAATTATAGTACAGCTTTAAGCGAGCTTAGTTTGGGACTAGGTTAATTTGTATGTGATTAATAAATTGATATTCTGCTAGTGGTACTAATTGGTCTTCCCAGAAACTACCACTACCTGTACCACTACACTACCCCCAATCCCAAACCGTTAAAACCCATACGAAAAAAGGCAAGGGAAAGAATGAAATAACCAGTCGCAGGCGCCCCTTTATATCTATACCCTAAAACCGCTACTGCTGATTCAGTTGGTTAAGGTCAAGCAATATTGTTGACCTTGTGGCAGAGATTGCAGACGTGCCGCCCGGGGGCCACGGCGGCGGCGGCCTGGAACACGACGAGCTGCAGGTAGTTCTCCTCGTCCGAGTTGAGCGCGCACTCCTCCTTGCTGGTCATGGGCACCTCCACCTGGAGATGATTGCATGGGTAGTGAGCGGGAATGGGTACAGTAAAACACAATTGATATGGCGTGTCGAGAATCTTCGTTCGCGCAGACACGAACAACGATTCCGATGATTTCCGAAATCGCGATTAAAAGCCACGATCAGACTTGTACGCAAAAGTTATAAGGTGCAAATTAAATTACATATATTTTTCCATCTCACTCACGCACGTTTGACGGCTGGCTGAATGACACGCGGGCGCGCGTCAACATGGCGTCACTAATAACCAATGATAGCACAGAATACAACCACGCAACGCGTGGATTATGCTGATTGGTTCCCGCGCTTCGAAAAATGGACTTCTGCGCAGTTATATCGGTAAGCCATATCAGTTGTTTTACTGTACGGACCCGAGAGGTCCCTCTTGATGGCCATCTACGTTGTATTATTCGTATAGTATTGGTATGCCTGTGCCAGCATGAGGGTTCCCGAACCCACGTGTTAAACGGTGGTATTCCATCTGTCCATCTTTATCCAATTTCTATATTATCCAATATTTGAACAAATTTCTTTGAAGGAGGCTTATTCTACTTATCCAATCTCTTGGTTGTAGTTTTATACTATTTGCATAGCCATTTTGAATTAAATGCCATTTGTAATATTTGATCAATTGTAGGTGTTCGTAGTAAATTTGACGAAGTCACCCAATTTCTTTGATCAAATGCACATTGGACTAAAATATTGGAGAGGTGGAATAAGTGCCGTTGTTCTCTTGGAAACTATTATGTAAATTGTAATGTAAAGAAATTTTATGACCTAGCTTCAAGTTTTCTGAGTCATGAGAGGTAATGCTGAGGTCCTACTTTTAAAATCGAAGTTGGAAGTTACGTTAACTCCACCCCCTTCTCTTGATTTAGTCTCGAATGACGAGTGACAGGGCTGCAGCTAATGTAGGTTTTTTTTTTTTTATGGCATTGAGAAGACAAACGAGCACACAGGTCTGGCCTGTCATAAGTTACCTCTACAGGGTCGGGGTCGGGCGGCTTGTCGGGCAGCTCGAACAGCCCTTCCAGCAGCTGCGGCGCCCCCAGCGGCAGCTCGATGTACTGGACCAGCTGCGCCTCTGCCAGGCCCAGCTCCTTCTCCTGGAACAAACATAACAACTATTTAATAGGTAAAAACATTTGATATACTCAACCCTTTCGGCTCTGGTCGTCAACTGATAGTCGTGCTACTGGCGTCACGACGGTTACTGACGTCGCGACGTCTACAGATGTTACGACGGCTACAGACGTCAAAAAATCAAGATTGAAAGAGACTTTGTTTCGTACCAATTAAGTTGTAATTAGCATTGCATAGCAAACATGCTTGGCGTGTAAGTGACACATTTTGTGGAATCCTCTTGAAATATCGACACTCGTTTGATCGAAAGTATCATTTTATCGAATTTCATTTCATCGAAAGCTAATTTCTGCTGAAACCTTAATTAGGTTATCTTAAACATTTGTTACGTAGGTTAGGTAAGGTTAGACAAAAAAAATTATAACTTCTGCATGTGTATGTCGATGAAATGGAATTTCGGCGAAGTTAAACATTCACGAGTTTCGGTAAATCAACGGTACACAAACGGAGATACAAAAGTTAACTTCTACCACCCCTTCTGCGTCGAGGTTTATAAATGAATATCAGTGGACAACTTTAGAAAAATGTACCTAGACTCAAACAAAGCTCAACGTTTGTAGTAAGGGTACTGTACTAGAGAACGATAAACATACTCCTATAGAGAAATACATACTTAAACACAGAAAACATGCAAAACTCAGAAACAATTATTAACCCTTACCGGAAATCAAATTCGACACCGCAAGCTGAATAGGAAGGGTCACAACCAAACAAGCTGACCAGTGTTGAAAAAGAGGAAAGATTGAATTAAGTAATTGATTGTTTTTACACTTTTGTTATATTTTTTCTGTTTGCTCCTACAGCACGCAATAGAATGGCTTGATATAGTGGAGGTAGGACTTCGTGCAAGGTCCGTCTGCATTGCTATTACCATCTTAGGCTAAGCGCGCACTGCAGGTTTCTGCCGTGCGTTTTTTCCCCACAAAATCTGCGAAGTATGGAACCTCCTTGAAGTGCGGAAAATAATCCGTATGCGGTTTACAATCTGTGGTTTGCTGCAGATTGGTTGCGGTGCGGCGACGCACGAATTTTCTGCATCCTATGGACTATTGAATAAATCCGCGCACTGCGGAATAAAATCCGTGCGGACGCCTTCAAAAATCCTTTAATAGGCCGCAATGCCACGAGCGGATGTACCCAATACCGTTAGGTACTTTTTTTCGCGCACCAGTAAATATAGACCGATCTGCGTTTTGGTGTGATAGTCCATTTTTAACGTCCTTTCTTAACTTGAGTTGGGACTAGAATGGCAAAACGTGCGGATGTGTCACCGCTATGCGCGTGCTGGGCACTCACGGTTTTTTTTCCTTTGCGATTTTTAAAACGCACCGCAACTCGCCGCACCGCAGTGCGCGCTTAGCCTTATTGTTCTACCTACTTCCAAGCTGCAGTGCTCACATTATTGTGTTACGGTGTGTGTCTAAGACAACCAATAAAATGACTAGCATAGACGCATTCCATCTTAGTCCTCAGGGTTGGCAACACATTTCCGGACTTACATTGCTGTCGACAGATGATAGTAGTTTCAAGAAAAAAATGTTCATGGGCCACAGTCACAGATCTCACTGACGATCAGCCCCCCATTTTACCTTCTTGACAATGACACGTGACAGGTGACAATTCGTTATACATTGCAAAGTTAACACGCTGATATATCACTGCGTATCATATGGGCGCCATGTACCCACACTGAAATGTCACCTGTCGCCTCTCATTGTCGGGAAGGTGAAAAAAAAATACTGTCCTAACTTTCAAGCCTTACAACAGTGCTGTTACTATACCCCCACCTCAAGCTTCCTGGCTTCTTCGGCGGCGTTTTTGACATGCTCCCGTAATGTGTTATCATTCCTTTCTACGAGTTCTTTAAAGGCATAGCACCGCGATATCTGGTGCACGCACTGCAGGCACAACTGGGAAGGAAGCCCGTCGCCCACTGCCACCTGAAAGTTTCAAAAAAAAAACATGATTTTAGATTTTAATAGAATTTTCATGTTCGGCAGCATTTTATTTGAATGCCCACCATTGGGTATACCAAACAAGCTTCTTTCAATTTGCAAGAATCATAATTCTAGCCATACAACCACACATACAGATGTACTAAAAAATTATACAACATCATATTTAATTGAAAAATACGACCATATTATCTTGCTTCCTCAACGGGATTCAGTACCCAGTGGCCAGTTCAATTTTCAAATAAGTTATTTTTGCTGTAGGTTTCTATGGAACAATTTTTCATACGAATTAGGTATAACTCACTGGTTAGCCAATGCCTATAATGACTTAGATACTTTAGCAGTTTCGAGCAATTTCGAGCGTACTTTTAGGGCAATTTCGAGCGTGTGGTGTGATAAATATATTAATGCACTATACTCGTATCTGTACCCAAAATAAAATTTCAATACAAAATTCTTTAATTAAAATTCTTTGGTAAGCATAATCCTGGCCTAAGGCATCTAAAAAGTCACTAAGATCAGCGCACAAACAATACATTTTTAACTAACTTCGTGATTATGATTAACATAAGTAATTGTAGATCACCTGAGAAAAATTATCATTTCACTAGCAACAAAGTACCTGTCTGTAAGTTTTGATGCTACTTCAAAAACAACAGTGAATTCTCCTTAGTCTATAGAAATAAGATTCTTCTCTTTTTTTTAAGTCTGTTTGAAATCACTTTCTTCTTAGCACATAAGTTACATTTAAAAGAAGATTAGAAAATGATACCCATAATTTAATTTATAGTATATTATTATTATTATAGTATAATTATTATTATATCTACTACCTATATTGTAGTTACTGTATAAGCTACAGGAGAAATCCTTTTTTGCTCAATGTTTACAGTTCTAAACAAATATAAAATGCTTTTCCCGCCATTTCCACTATCCTTATCAGCTGTGATAGGCATGACAACACGCGATAACTTATTCAATCAAGTATCCGTCTCGGTCTTTCATCTCGAACTCGAAATACTTTATGTTATCACACCGACATTCTTACATCTCGCTCTCACTAAGCACTACGATCACACCAGACAGTGACAGAAAGATGTTTCTCAATCAAATTTTGAGAATAAGCATGATGTCACAGTAGTACAAATTGGTTTCTGAATTCTAGATGACGCGATGCGTGTACTTCTGTCGGTCACCCAATATTATACACTTTCCCCACGAGTGCGAGGGAGAGCAACGCATTCCCAAAATAACACAATTCGTTATCTCACCTGCACCTTGGAAATGCCCATCAACATCGTCGCCGTAAGTTGTTCAAATAAGGGTCTCATATCTTTCTTAATTTGCAAGCAGGCACGGCATATTTGATCAAATTTTAAAGGCTGCATTTTGTTGACAGCAGCCATATTGGGTTAACTAACGCGTAGAATCTGTCCTTGCCACATAAGTTTGTTCTGAAAAGTCGTATTAATTTTAGAATAGCGTTCTCACAACTGAATCGACACACAAACAAATTTACGCGACCCGATTATCGAAAAAATAGATATCACTATAAAAAATTAACACACACCACACTATTGCACTGCACTGGCTGCTTGCGAAACCAACCGAGGGGAATCATTGACGACGACGAATCGAAAACAAAAACCATACGGGAGGGTGGGGGAGATAACGACTGAGAGAGAAAGTTATATTTTTGGTAAAGACTAAAACACGCGTAAACACCATGATTCTAAATTACTTTATTATGATTTCGTTATGTAGAAATGACATGAGAATTTAGAACTAAAAATTGTCTTCTTTTATTCGATTGGTCGTCAAAAAACTCGTAAAATATCAGAAAAGGAAAGAGACAGAGTACTACCGAAACAGTTCAATACAGCAGCCAAATGCTAGGCTAGGGTCATTGATATCAATACTTCGTGTTGTGTAGGTATAACAAAGCATGTGGAACTTATTATGTTATGGCGAATAATATAGTACCTAACAGAGTTAATCTAATCGCAAAATTGACTAGTTAGTAAACGCAATGAGAACTTAAAATAGCGAACTACAAACGCTAGTTCATTATGAGTCAATAATACTGTCATCTCTTTCACCCTGTACCACTCGTCCTTTAGTTTGAAAGAGACAGCATCTAAGTGACGTAGGTTACCCAGTTAACATTCTTTAGTTAACACAGCCAATACAAAGTGAAAAGTATTGGCATACAAACAAACATAATACAATTTACTAGATGTTGCACGCGCTTCCGTCCGTAAAGAAGTTTTTTATATTGGAAAACTGTCAATTTTCATACTGAATTCACCATAACTCATTCCAGCAGTTTAATTGTGAAGCTTGTTAAGCTAGCATAATTTACCTTAGCATTTCTAATAATCTTATAATATGGATTAGTATGGAAGTATAGATACTTACCTAGTAGGGCATTTAGCGTAAGATTTTTACATACATACATGCATGAGGAATGTATGTAAATATGTATAACCTTAGACTATGACTCGCAAGTCTCGCAACCCATGGCTCAAATGGATTAAAATATTAAAATATGTGTAAATATTTATTGTTCATGCATATAAGAAAAGTTCAACTTGTATTATAATTACGAACTTGATAAAGTAGGTATTAAATCAATAATAAATAAAGACATGAAACTCGCAACTCTTTGACCCATTTTGCACTAGTGTTTCTTTCATGTATACGCCGCATCCACATCTACAAAATTTAGAGAATATTCGTGACATTCGTGTTCAAGTCTCTTTTTTATGTTAAAGTAGAGCCAAAACTAGTGTCCGACCGAAATTTCGGTTTCGGCCAGTTTCGGCCAAAAAATCAAGTTTCGGTTTCGGCCAAAAACGGCCGAACCCTTCGGCCGCGCCGAAACTTACAACATCGTACCTTCGGGTCGCGCTCGGCTAACGTCGGGCGCGCTCGGCACGGCTGGACTTTATAGTGTAGTTAAATTTTCAAACAAAACCTCTGTAACTGTGCTGAAATTTCATTGTGATAAATCTTTGAAAGTAGAAACCTGTAATTATAGGTCGGCGAGATATTAATTTTAGAAAAAAACGGGCTTACTAAAATTTTTTCGACTTTTTAAGGACTTTTTTTTATATAAAAGGTTCGGTTTCGGTTTCGGCCGAAACTACAATGAAACCGAACCTTCGGTTTCGGTTTCGGCAAAATAACATGTTTCGGTCGGTCACTAGCCAAAACACAAATCTTCGCTAATTACCCTAGAAAGGCCGCTGCGATAGACTAAACGATAAACGAATATTTCCGAGAAAGAATAGGTAAAGTACTGTATATCAAAACTATAAAAATATAGGTTTATTTTGTATAAGGCAACATTTGCTTTGCTTGCGTCAAGTCATGTCATGCATATAATGTCATTCATACAATTCTGTCAATCAAATTGTATAGCGAGTTTTTCGTAAAGTATTGTCATCTAATTTCGTAATATCTTTTCGAAACTATATCAAGAAAGTATTACAGAAGCATAGCATTACAACGCACTTATAAAGTACAAACGGAGATATATAAAAATGGCCACTCTTACCGGCTCTTCTTGGGAAGGTACCGCTGCTTCTTACTGTAATTCTTGTAAACACAAAAGTTGACACTAATATTATGACGTAGCAAGAAACACAATTTTACTTGGTGCAGAGAACTAAAAATATACCGTTAAGCCGTATAAGCAGCTTTTTATTTCCAAATTACTGCATTCACAATATCTTTTTGTCTGACATCTATTTATTTTCTCTATCCAGCCAGTACTTTAACAATAAAACTTCTTAAACTCAAGTCAACTTCTTAGGCGTCTCTTTGTTTATTTGTTCGGTTCTGGGAGTAGTGGTACAAAGTCCTAAAATAGTTGTTGATTTAACACCCTTTTCACCCAAATTTGTTAAATGGAATTAAATTGGATCTTTCACATGCATGACCTGATGTCCACCCATAATTTAATTACTAATGTAACATTATAATGCTATTTTTTTTCACTGGATTGTGGTTAGGAAACCTTCAACGATTGGGACCAGGGACCCGTCCACCCATTCCCCGATAAAAGCCTTTAAATGACTTACCCCTCGAAGTACAACCCACTAAAAGAATAACCCTTTTGGAAGAAATATACAACTTAGTTGTTTGTTAAACTAGTCATTCACATAAGGGAAACCGCTTAAGAGCAGCAGTAAATTGATATTGATATCCCTCTTATTGCGTAACCAAATATAAGGGTAACCCTTAAAAATAGTGCTTAAAATGCCAATAGAACGGCTTTTTATAAGGGTAACCCTTATAAATAGCGCTTTAAAAGCCAATCAAATGGCTTTTTTAAGTAAAAGGGATATTGGTATCACTCAAAATATAGCGCTACAAAAGCAAAATCGAGCAAGACATACATGGAACGGATTTGGTAAGGGTAACCCTTATAAATAGCACTTTAAAAAGTAAATCGATCGATACGGCTCTTTCAAGCGATACGGCTTTTCTAAATAAATCCTTATAAAAAACCCACTCGAAACCCCTTGAATGGGATAGCGGGCCGGTCCCTGATTGGGACAGAGGACATGTTCCATGTTCATTATAGTCAGGTGATTGTATTGAGCCACACACAATTTTTAGCTACACATTTATTAGTGTCTTTATTATTTAAAAATAAAGACACATTTTTTTTTAATGGTTGGCAACTCTATCACTGTTGTCTCCTGGCCTATGGGACATAATAACAAGATAACAACAACAAAAAGTTGATTTACCTAAATACCAAACTCCAATATTATTATGTCCTTGAAATTTGATATAGGAATATAAAACTTAATCTGTTCAAATTAAGTTTAAAATTCACATATTGGAGTTTGATATTTATGAACTCAATTGTACTTGAAAAAAAATTAAAATCCTGCACAATGCTAAATTGTAAACTATATTAAAATTTTAGAGCTGAGAAAGCAAGCGAGGACGCTAGAGAACGATATAGACCTGAAGCTGGTAGCGTTCAGTAAGCTGGGCATCAGCCCCGGAACGTCCGGGCTGAGCTCTGAGACCGCACCGCTGATCAACAGTGATGACATGTTCGACACCATGTCTATGGAGCTACAGCAGCTGCTAAATAAGGTATGCATACGAAGTTTAATTAGTTTCTAGAATTGAAGATTTAAGACAGTAAGGTGGATTTAGGATGATCTTAGGCTACCTTTGACACATACTATCTTCTTTCTACCTTGAAATGATGAGTCATCCCTTTTTGCATCCTTATCATTATGCCTTGCTTGCAAGTTAAGTGTCTGAAAAGACCGACGGTGGCCTAAGGGTTTAAGGAGTCGGCTCGTAATTGTAAGGTACCGAGTTCCAAACCCAGCAATCATCAGGTAACAATGAGTTTTTCTAATTAACGTATCCGTGCTCTTATGGTAAAAGAAAAACATCGTGAGGAAACCTGCACATTTAAACGTAACTGAATGTGTCAAAGGGTAATTTTATCTGCCAGTCTCAAACCAGTTAGCAAGTGCAAAAGTGACAGATACTTTATCCACTGCGATAAAGGCGACCATAATACGAGCCCTGATGGAATTTACTAAACATGGTGTTTTATTAATGATGTTTTTATTCACAGCTATCTTCAATAAATGACAGAATGGGGGAGATAGCACCCAACAGTACAGCCACTATGCATACTATTAAGAGGCATAGGGAAATTCTAATGGTAAGTAGTTTTCTTGCCTTTTTTATTAGGGTTCCGTAGTCAAACTAGGAACCCTTATAGTTTCGCCATGTCCGTCCGTCCGTCCGTCCGTCCGTCCGTCCCCAGTCTAGCTCAGAGACTCATAGTACTAGAAAGCTGTAATTTGGCATGAATGTACATATTAGTCACGCCAACAAAGTGGTAAAATAAAATTTTGAAAAATATTTTTTTTTAATGCACCTCCCCTACACGTAACGTGGGGATGTCTTTTTTTTTTCTTGCCTACCCCATAGTGTGGGGTGTCGTTGGATAGGTCTTTCAAAAATATTGTGGGTTTATGAAAACAATTTTTCGATTAAGGGATCCGTTTATGAAATATTAAGCTTTAAAGCGCTATTTTTTGTTAGAGTCAAGTGTCCCCCCCCCTACAGCCAAAACTACAAGTACTAAAAATCTGAAAAAAATCTTCAACGAAAGCGCATATAACGAATTTTAAAGGAAAACTATCACGGCTAAGTAGACATGATTAGTTCCTGAGATACAGGCGATTAACGGGTTTATACCTACTAAAAATCATCTAAGACAGCGCCAAATAACTTTAAATAGAAAATTGTTTCATACATGTTGATTTTTGAGATAGTTTTTTGTGTTTGTCGCTACGGCTTCGGAACCCTACACTGAGCATGGTCCGACATGCTCTTGCCCGGTTTTTTATGTAATGATTCTTGTTAAACAGTAACAGGGTAAACTGAACTACCTAAGAAATGAAAAACAATAACAAAATATACAAGTACAGTCAACATCATAAATAAGTAATGATATCTGTACCTTGTTGCTTTCAATTGTTCACAATTTTGTATAACATTTCAAACACGACGTTAATTAAAGTGACAATGATTTATGCTGTTGGCTGTACCTACACATGCCATAGAATATAATCATTTATATCGAGTAAATTTACACTCATATATCAACTTATTTTAATTTAATTGCCAAAATAAAGTTTAGATCTTAACATTCTTCTTAATCTTGTGTCTGATCCCATCACAAGTTAAACCCAACCAACAACGCACGCTACACACTTTTACATGTGGTCTGCTACATACAGATTGAATTTAAGATTTTGCCGTAAACACTTAAAAGTCACATGCCCAAAGACGATAGAACCTCGCGTCTTTTAGACATGCATGCTCTTAAGCATTCATCGAACGCTATCTTCTGCTGAAATTATTATGTATCGCGGATATATTAAACATTCATTACTTTGGTTAGGTTAGACTTGTAACTACCAAAAAACAATTAACTCACGCGGCGAGAAATGCATTTCGATGAAATGAAAACTGCGTAATCATACGTTCGTTGAAAAGTGTTATGATAAATTAAGACTGCGCCGAGCGTACGCCGGATGTACAGTGGCGCCCTCATTACTTTTATTGTGTTTTCTAATTAACTAAAGTATTTTCTTGAAATTGGACGGTAGGTTTTTGTACTACAAATGAAAACCCAACTTATACGGTGTATCACATAGTATAATAACAATTAACCTTTGAGTTATCAACTTAACGGAAAAAAAGTGGTTACCTTTTCCCGTTAAGCTGACACTCAAAGGGTAATTGTTAGTAAAGTTTGTTACGTATTACATAAATTGTGTTTTACTGGCACTATAAAAACGTATCGTCTGGTTTCAAGGAAATTCTTTAGTTAATTAGAAAACACAATAATAGTAATGAGGGCGCCACTGGACCCTCGACGTTTGCTCGGTGCAGTCTTAATAGGTACCCAGGTTTAAGACATGGCTTCTTTTCGGTATAACCTAATAGAGTTGTAGCCGCTCGCTCTTTAAAGGGAGCGCTACGATCTCGGTTAATCCGTGAAAGGAACTAGTTCGGTCTTTTAGTTCATTTAAGTCCTTTAGCTCCGGAGCAAAATTTTGAGATCTGACCAGGACACGCTTTGAAATAGGTACTATTGGTCTCGTTCACATCGAGTGCCGTTCCGTGCGCTCTTTACTCGTTTGCTCTGTTTCACTCATACGTACAACAATTGGTACTGACCTAAAGGACTGAAGACTGATTAAGATCGTTTACGAAGAACTAGTTCGTTTTGGTCCGTGATGGTAATTCATTCCTTATGGTTCTTAGTTCCCAACCAACACAAGCCTATAACCAAAGCTCTCAAGTTTTTGTGTTGTGGCAACGGGTCTCTTTTGACTGCCATAATTATTTTTAGTCATAATGTGTTTCAAGTCATAATTTTCGCAAGTCATAATGCATTTTTCTCAGGACATGGTTATTTTTTCAGGATTTTTATAAAACTAACCTTACCTAACCTAACTACTCTACACGATAAACGTTTATCAAAAACTGTAACTAAAGCCTGAAAGAAGTTATGACGAAAAAAAATATGACTAACAATACATTATGACCAACGATATGTATGGCAGTCAAAGGGATCCGTGTGGCAACACTACAGCGCTGTCATGTCTCCAGGACTACCAGCAGGAGTTCACGAAGACGTCTGCGCGGGTGAGCGCGCGGCGCGAGCGGGAGGAGCTGCTGCGCGGGGGCAGCCCGCCGCCCGGCGCCGCGCTCAACCGCCGCGACCAGTACACCAAAGAGGCCAGCCATCTCCACAGGTACCGCTACACAACCTGGCCATGCATTCTATCTATAGCAGGGCTCAATAGGCTATTAGACAAGGTGAAAAAAAACGTAATAAATATGTAGTTAGGTACATTCATATAAATTATGAGTTTTAAAATCGATTAAAGGTATTCTTACTTAAAAAAAATGGATCTTTTATCCAAGAAACCACGATAAAACTTGATAATTTTTTATCTGTAGCCATTTTATCGAAAACGGCGCCGAATCCATGATGACGTCAAGGGTCGGTAAATATCACAGATTATAGGATTATGTCTGTATATTCTATATGACAGTTGACGTTAGTTTGTTTTTCTGGCTTTGCTATGATTAGCCAATGTCAGTTTGTTTATGTATTGACCA
Source organism: Acleris laterana (assembly GCA_963966035.1). Lineage (NCBI taxonomy): Eukaryota > Metazoa > Arthropoda > Insecta > Lepidoptera > Tortricidae > Acleris > Acleris laterana. Next base: position 5,639,539 of record OZ014457.1, read on the forward strand.
CTGACGTCACTGATTCCTGTGCGACGCCATCTTGCCCAAGAAAGCGTTTTGGCGGCATATTTTCAAAATGAATTTTTATTTCCTTTTTTTAGACGAAATACATAAAAGAATTTAAAATGACCACTTTTAGAGTACTCAATAAACACCAACAAATAATCTGAGATGGTTTTCAAAAACCTGTCAAATAGCCTATTAACGTCTTTATTACCAGTTTGGCGCAGACCCTTATACAGGTTCTAACCTCAACAAATTTGAATTTTTAGTTATGTAATATCTTTGTTCTACTTGTTTAATCCATTTGTGTCTGCTGTTTCAAACCTGTTATTCAGGTACAGGCAGGCCATGTTTTCTTTATTATTATCTTTCTTGTTAATGTAAAACTGTCTAGGTACGTACTCAAATCTTTCAAGCAGCCGTCAACTTGTTAACACGGGTGTATCGAGTGTCTAGAGTTTATCTAAATGAAGTTCTCCATCAACAAATTAAATTCTTTAATCTTAATTACAAATATATGGTTTGTTTATAGAAAGTTAATTTCTTATTAATGTGGAAAGTAAAAATATTTTGAATACTACGAATGTTTTTCGTTAACGGCAACACCTTTGTTTACATTTTTTCTGTGGGATTAAAAATCAGACTAAATAACAGGAGACGAAACCTGACCATCTCCTGGACTGGGGCTGGGTTTGGAAGTAAAGGGCTACCTACCAATTTAAGAGATAATTTGTAGTACTTACTTTTTTTTTTAATACTATTTTCACCATCAGTTAGATGACGGAAGGCGTTTATGTATAATAAATTCTGGTTTATGTACGGGTGTTGCAGAAAACTCACAAACCGAAGCGAGGGTGGGTGGCTAGTTATTATCTACACTAATATTATAAAGAGGAAATATTTGTTTTCATTGAATAGGCTCCGAAAATACGGGACCGATTTGAAAAATTCTTTCACCATTAGATTATCCCTGATGAAAATAGGCTATGTTTTATTTTTCTGAGCGGACGGAGTCGCGGGCATTAGCTAGTTAATTACATAAGGCTAATTTGCGTCGCACAACAAAACTTTTTCGACATTCCCGTAGGTTGCGGGTGGTAGGACCTTGTGCAGGGTCCGTCCGGATCGCTACCACCATCTTATCCATTAACCTACCGCCAAACAGCAGTGTTCGCATTGTTGTGTTCCGGTTTGGGGATAAGACAGCCGGTGAAATGACTAGCATAGAGGCATTCCATCTTAGCCTCAGGGTTGGCAACGCATTTGCAGTCTTAGGATTGCATTGCAGTCTTGTGATTGCGAATGTCTATGGGTCACAGTTTCCACTTACCATCAGGTGGCCTGTGTGATCGTTTGTCTACTCGATGCCATAAAAAAAAAAAAAAGTATTGTTAACTACTTGCTAATTATGGCCAGCTGTTTGAACTTCCCCCATATAAGAGTGAGGGTTGGCTGTTGCAGCTCGCACGTGCTGGTGGACGAGCAGATCAGCATCGCCATGGAGGCGCGCGAGCAGCTGACGGCGCAGCGCCAGAGCTTCAAGCGCATGCAGACCAGGTTCAACGACATCACCAACAGGTGGGTCAATCGTTGTAGCTCGTTGCCATGATGACGTCTCCTGGGTTACTCTTTAAAACTATGATTTCAAAGGATAAAAGTCCAATAAAAATCAGTTTTATTGGCAATTACAAACCTATTTTGTATGGCTTTTTTCCTGAGTGTCCTAGAAGTTACATTATAACTTTTTTTTCTTAGAATCTATCACTGTTGTGTCTTGGCTTACGGGACAAAATAACAACATTAAAAAAATTATCCACCCGGGAACCGCTTCAACTCCGGGACAAAAATATTGCAAATTAGCTCTAGCGTAACCCTTTTAAGACTGCACCGAGCAAACGCCGAGCGTCCAGTGGCGCCCTCATTACTATTATTGTTTTCTAATTAACTCCTTGCAATCAGACGATACGTTTTTGTAGCGCGAGTAAAAACACAATTTATGGGATACGTAACAAACTTTAATGACAATTACCCTTTGGGTAGTCAGCTTAACGGGAAAGGGTAGCCACTTTTTCCGTAAAGTTGATAATTCGAAGGTGAATTGTTATTAAACTATGTGATAGCCTATAAGTTGTGTTTTTATTTGTAGTACAAAAACCTACCGACCAATTTCAAGAAAATACTTTAGTTTATTAGAAAACACAATAATAGTAATGAGGGCGCCACTGTACGTCCGGCGTACGCTCGGCGCAGTCGTACCCCCTTACTAATAAACGTTGAGTAACGGTGGTATAGCTATACAATGTTTTGTCCTTATCTGTCATTGTGACATTTGAATTTGACAGATAAGGACAAAACATTGTATAGCTATACCACCGCTACTCAACGTTTATTAGTAAGGGGGTTAAAGTGTAAACAATAACCGGGCGCCTTGTGTCGTCCACTGAATAATGTATCGTACTATTACAAATTTAAGCTCGCTTTTCAATGTTTCACTTTGAGCTGAGGCGGTGTTAATCCTCTAGATATTCCGCCGGTCATGCACGAACTAATCCAACTACTGCGGGTGGTAGGACCTTGTGCAGGGTCCGTCCGGATCGCTACCACCATCTTATCCATTAACCTACCGCCAAACACCAGTGTTCGCATTGTTGTGTTCCGGTTTGGGGTTAAGACAGCCGGTGAAATGACTAGCATAGAGGCATTCCATCTTAGTCCTCAGGGTTGGCAACGCATTTGCAGTCTTAGGATTGCATTGCAGTCTTGTGAATGCGAATGTCTATGGGTCACAGTTTCCACTTACCATCAGGTGGTCTGTGTGCTCGTTTGTCTTCTCTATGCCATAAAAAAAACTAATACTGATTTTAATGTATTTCCAGGTTTCCAATGCTGAACAGCCTAATGTATCGGATAAACGCGCGCAAGCGACGTGACTCGCTGATAGTGGGCGTCGTAGTGGCGGTCTGCACTTTCCTGATGCTGCTCTACGCATTCCACTGATCGTCAACTGAAGTATCTGAGCGCATTTATAGTTTAAGGTGAAGATGTTTCAAGATGGCTACCGTTTAGAATTGTTACTACTATTTTCACACTAAAAGGTATTGCTATAGGAACTACTGCGAATAAACCTTGAGTAAGGGGCCTTTGACGGATGCAATATGGCGACGAGAGCATAAGATGGATAAGACTTTAATCAAATTTTGAATAATGTTTGAAAATATATGCAGTTTTTGTTATAAATCAGATATGGTAATAGTTTTCAAATAATAGTGAAGTATGACTTTACGAATACGCCCCTCTTACGTCTGTAGATGTAGACAGGTTCATTTTCCCGAGGGGATAGTGAACTATAAAAGGTATGGACTGAAAATAACTAATATAGAAAACCTATGTTCTCTTTTTTTAAATCAATTGTAGTCATGTCCATATTACGGATATCGTTCGACATTATTTTGACGTAATTTGCGTCCGTCAGCCGCCCCTTAGTCATTAGCAAAGAGCTGTCACACTATACTTCATTTATTCATGTACCTAACTAAATGTAAACAAAGAAACCACGTTATTATAGTTCGACAGCCAATATAAGCAGAACACATACTCCATAGCTCGACAAAACAGTTTTGATAGCCTAGTTAATAGAGACACGTGGTTTAGTATCCATGTTACCGGCGTGGAAAAGAGTCATGGCCAATTTACTAAATACATATTTTGAACTAGCTTCTGCCAACGACTACGTCCGCGTAGAATTCGTTATTTTGTCATCCCACGGAAACCGTACATTTTACCAGGATAAAAAGTAGCCTATTAATCTCTATACCATATTTCATCCAAAATCCGTTCAGCCGTTCTAACATTTATCATTTATAGCATTTATAACAAAGCACTCCATCTCTTTCTATGCAAGGTATGTTCCTATAAATTATGTACTCATTTATAGGGACATACCTTGCATATAAAAAAACCTTCGATTTATAAATAAGTCGCCCTACAGTAAAGGTGTAATGTACGAAATTCTTCGTCGTCAGCATCCGTGCTTTAGTTACTGAGACAATGATGAGTGGGAAAACTTTTGAATAATCCCAAATATTCTAAAAGCAACTCATATTGGTGACGTAGGTTTTTTCATCTTTGGCTGCATTTCGACAGCTAAAACAATAGTGAGTTAGACGATAGATAGACGAAGTCGTGAACTTTAGAAGAGTATTTAATTAGAGCATAGAGGCATTCCATTTCCGTATGCCAAGCCGTATTTCTACGATGACAGCTGTCAGATTGACTCTTTTTCTTACTTTTACTGTAGAGGATGAAATAGGGAATATGCATGGATTTAAAATACCTTTTTTATGGCATAGAGAAGACAAACGAGCACACAGTCCACCTGATGGTAAGTGGAAACTGTGACCCATAGACATTCGCATTCAGAAGACTGCAATGCAATCCTAAGACTGCAAATGCGTTGCCAACCCTGAGGATTAACATGGAATGCCTTTATGCTAGTCATTTCACCGGCTGTCTTATCCCCAAACCGGAACACAACAATGCGAACTCTGCTGTTTGGCGGTAGGTTAATGAATAAGATGGTGGTAGCGATCCGGATGGACCCTAAAAAGAGATCACCAAAAGTGAAACTAAAGTTGAAATCGGTCTAGAAATAGGGATGATACAAGCATTTTAAACTGCTAATAAGGCAGTGATTACACTTCTGTTTTGCTCGAAATAGATAGGAACAAATCTTTGTTGGCTTTCATCTTGGTTATTTTTATAGCTATTAAAAATTATGATTTTTCTCAACTGTTTGTTACATGAATTTATTGAAAGAGAAGTTTTTATTGAAGCTGTGAAAAAGTCATGAATATAGGGTCAAGGAGGGAACAGTGGCTAGGATTTTTTCAACAGGCTATTGCATGAAAGATATAAATCCCTGAAATAGTTATTGCAAGCACAAAGCACAGTGCATTATTGAAGTTTCATATATAGCAAATAGATTTCTTATTACTTTTACCAAAAAAGAGATAACTAGTCTTTTTTTAAAAATGGGAATCGAGCGACTGTGTACTACGACCTGTACACAGTCACTAGTACCCCTAAGTACACGGTGGTTCTAACAGTGCACAGTGGCTTGAACCTTTGTGTACACTCCCTAGTATACAGTGGTTCTTACAGTACACAATGGCTACGTTTTGATATTCAATGACCAAATAGGTTCTGACATCTTTAGGAAAAATTAAAAATTGATAAGGGTTGTTATTTTTTTATTAAAGTTGTAATGTCTAGGTATCTACTACCTACTTAAAAATAATATATGTTTTCAAGCATAATTTTTTAACTTAAATTGAATTTGCTAAAAGAATATTAGCAGCGATTCTGATTAATATACGTAGGTAGGTACGTAACATTTTTTTCGCCTGCTGCCAAAAAAGCGTCAAATTAGGGCAAAGTTGGATGATTTGATTGACGGTACAATATATTATAAGCAATAAACAGCAAATTAAATTTTATTTTCATGGTAAGTACCTAGACATACTCGTAAACCTACAAAATTCCGCACTTTAAATAAATGACCAAAAAATAACATCCAATTTTAAAATGTTAAAAGTAAATTATAAATTTATACAGTAAAATTCAGAATGCTGCATTATACCTAATCATAAATCAAATTAAAGTTAAGCCAATAAACCATAGCCCTTCCCCTATTATTTGCCATTTTATGACCTTCACCTATTATTTGCCATAGAACTCATTTAACTACTAATACATTTTTAATAATACTGTACTTAATGTAAAGAGTTGCATGTAGGTACACAGTGGTTCGAGAGCGACTGTGTACTTTCCCGAAACGAACTACTGTTGTCCCTGTCGCCATTTTGGATTTTAGATAAAACTAGAAGTAAACACCAAAGCTGAGGGCCTTGCATTATCAGCCAATACTAAGTCAATTAGACACACTCTTAGTGCAAAACATAGTTAATCAAAAATGTCGTAAGAGTTAAGAAAAAAAATAAGTGAAACTTAACTGAAAATGTAGTTTTGTCAGGAGTTAAAACAAAAACGCATCGCATTCGTCCGCATGGCGCCGGAGTGGGTCTCTGACTAGTTCGTGCATGGTCGGGTGCCCAATGCTTCCGATTGATGTAGAACACAGGAATATAGATCTTTCCCTTTCGAGTACAGCACATTCGAGCCACTGTTCCCACCGAGCTACTGTTCCCTCCCTGACCCTACCCTATGGATGAAATCAGTCATGTAAGTTGTAATATGGCCTTGATTGATTACTAGTTGTTATGAGTATGCTGACTTCTTAATTTATTAATCGTTTCACTAATATGTGGGTTTTGTTTTCGTGGAAGAAAACTAAGGTGTTATGTTTAAGGAAATTTATTGCTTGGTAAAAGATATTATGACTATAGAATCATATTTTGTAATCATTTTTTCTGCAATTATTTTTACAATTCGCGTTAAACCTTATATGTATGGTAATTTGTTTAAAAATGTTACTTAGAAGGAATTTCTTGGATAAAATTGGTCTTAACCCTGGGTTAAGACACTAACTCGAGTTAAAATGACAGTTTTCGTATGAATCTAACGTCTACTAACTCGAGTTAGTGGCTTAACCCAGGGTTAAATTCTGCGTGCAAGTGGCCCTAAGTCTATCTATCCATCTGTCAATAGTGTCAATGTCAAATTTGAAGTAGGTATGACAGCTTTTTTTTCCCGTGAAAAAGGCAATGGTATTATATCTATTCAGGTATAGTATTGGTAAAACTCGATATTTTTACTAACTTACTTGTAAGTAATTTTGTAAATTAAGAAAAATAAATTTAAATAAATATTTTGCCGTGTTCAGGAGGTAAAACCCTTTCGATTCGTATAGTAATTTGCAGGTGTCACCAAAATGAAATGTTGTCAATTGCGTAGAGCTTGTCTAAGTTGCAACGACGCGCCCCTTTCAACGCATTTACAAATAAGCCTAAGTTTTCTGGAGAGCCGCGTCATTCCAACTGGGACAAACTTCACTAATATTAGATCAAACATGAGGTTTGCCAAGCTCATTGTTTTAAGAAAATAGCACATTTCGCTTCTATTGATGGATAAAAGCTCAATATCTCAAAAACGGCTGAACCGATTTTGATGAAATATGTCTAAGAACCACCGCCAAAAAACCTGCTATCAAATAAAAAACACCGCATTCAAATTGGTTCATCCGTTTAAGAGCTACGGTGCCACACACAGACACACACCCCTCTTTTTTACGTCGGGGGTTAAAAAAAAAAAGACTAATTAATTTTAAAATTCCGTTATCCGATTGTTTAATGGGTAGCCATTACTTCTAATACACTGGTAATTTTATAATACGACTAAAGTGATTTATCCAAATATGAACGTAATCTTCGATAGATCGATTGAAGTTTTGTCATCAAAATTTACGGTTTATTACCAAAAAATTACTCGACAGAGTCAAAAAAAAAGTTACTGTAGTAATGAGATATTGTTATTACCTATTTAATGATATAGACGGACGCTAATTCAATTGCTGTAGAATATGTAAATTATGACAAACATGTAAATATTTATAGTATAGCTTAATATGCATATCTATGAAAAACAATGATAAAGTACCAAAATAAAATCCCTTATTTTATATTTCGAGTTTTCTTTCTCTACTTGTAATCTCGTGTCTCGAAATTCAAGCAAGATTAGAATTTGCTGTAATTTGTGGGGAATGTGCTCCATTTTTACTAACCCTAAACTGTCACTGACAAATCGTGTATTTTCGTTGCAAACACTCTGCATAAATGGAAGCAGATTCAAATCTTGAGTAAATATATAGACACCCATTAATATAATTATACACATAATGAGATCTAAGATAATTTAACACTCCAGTTTTTCAACCCAGGACGCCGCTGGTGGTCTACCAGTTTTGACAAGTCTCTGTGATATCTAATTATCGTTAAGGTTGACACTTGTTACTGACATCTATTGCAAGGGAAAATCGAAATTGTTGTAAAGGGTGTTTTTTTTAGAGGTATAGAACTTTAAGTTGGCAACACTTTTTTAACTGGCGGCAAATTTGTCAGCTGTCAAGTGATTTATGTTTAGTTTGGTTTGGCATTTCAACATGAATAAACTGACGCCTGAACAACGCTTCCAAATTGTGCAAATTTATTTTGAAAATCATGGATCTGTTCGAAAGACATATCGCTTACTTCGTAAGCGAATTTTGTTTAGCGATGAAGCTCACTTTTGGTTGAATGGATACGTCAATAAACAAAACTGCCGGATTTGGAGTGATGATAATCCTCAAGCGTATGTTGAGACACTGTTACAACCAGAAAAACTGACTGTTTGGTGTGCTTTATGGGCTGGTGGAATAATTGGTCCGTACTTCTTTAAAAACGTTGCTGGCCAGAACGTTACAGTCAATGGTGACCGCTATAGGGCCATGATTACTGACTTTCTCGTTCAACAATTGAATAATCATGATGTGCAGGAGCTGTGGTTTCAGCAAGACGGGGCAACATGCCACACAGCTCGTGCCACAATTAATTTATTGAAGGAAACGTTTGGTGATCGCATTGTTTCACGTTTCAGACCCGTGAATTGGCCTCCAAGATCGTGCGATTTAACGCCACTTGACTATTTTCTGTGGGGATATGTGAAATCGCTAGTCTACGCCGATAAGCCCGAAACCATTGACCACTTGGAGGACAACATTCGCCGCGTTCTTGCCGATATACGGCCACAAATGTTGGAAAAAGTAATCGAAAATTGGTCCTCCAGATTAGACTACGTCCGAGTCAGCCGTGGCGGTCATATGCCAGAAGTCATATTTAAATTATAATGCCAGAAAATTGTCTATCGAATAAAGTTAATTTCATGTCAATTTAAAAAGAACATCTTTGTTTTATTCCATTTCAAAGTTCTATACCTCTAAAAAAAACACCATTTATAATGACCATCAAATGAACTTCAACCGTAGGGTGGTAGACCACATTTTTGGCCGACTGTATAAGAACTTAAAAAAATTGATAGCCTTTTTGTCTATATAAACAGTCAATTGCTGATAATCATGCACAGTAAGTAACCACCCGGGTTACTTGCACTACACGGTAATCCGAGACATTTTTCAGTCTTAAAAAATTACAGTTAAAGACTTTATTTCTATATAAATAAGGTCTACATATAACGCTCTCGCTGCCGCTCCGTTCAAGGCACTAGGTGAAAGTAAACTAACGCTCCTACGCGATGCATTAAAACTGCGCCGAGCGTACGCCGGATGTACAGTGGCGCCCTCATTACTTTTATTGTGTTTTACAATAAACTAAGTATTTTCTTGAAATTGGTCGGTAGGTTTTTGTACTACAAATGAAAACACAACTTATAGGGTATATCACATAGTAGTTAAATAACAATTCACCTTCGAGTTATCAACTTAACGGAAAAAAGTGGCCATCTTTTCCCGTTAAGCTGCCTACTCAAAGGGTAATTGTTATCATAGTTTGTTACGTATCCCATAAATTGTGTTATTACTAGCGCTACAAAAACGTATCGTCTGATTGCAAGGAAATTCTTTAGTTAATTAGATAACACAATAAAAGCAATGAGGGCGCCACTGGACGCTCGATGTTTGCTCGGGGCAGTCTTAAGCGGATCGTGAGGACGCTCAAGTCATGTAGCTGTATGTCACTCAATATGTTGTAGTAATTATGAAAAACTAGGTCTTTACGTTTCCGGTTTATTTTCTTTTCATTTATTTGTTTCTTGGTGCCTCTTACCTTGAAACTTTGACGGTCGATTCTACTCGCTAAACTGAACTACTTTTGCTCTGCAACATTGAAAAATAAATTAAGTTTTTCATGTTAAAGTCTAATTATAAAATCAGTGTATTCAATCATGGTCATATAATCACTATCTCATGGTACGGGTATATAGTAGATTTCCTTGGTACAGGTCGATTCACAAGAGCTGGCACGAATGGATTGAATGAGTGAATGAAAGTATACTAGTGTGTAAAATAGTAACAGGTTTTCGGTTTGAAATTCGAACATAGGTTCAAAGGACGGCACTCACACAATGATAGGTGACATTACTTTCGTTCAATCCATTCGTGCCAACTCTTGTGAATCGACCTGTACGACGGTTAAAGGAAATGGAGAATTGAAAATTACATTTAAGTAATATGAAGAATTATAAGTAACGACCTATGCATTTAAATCCCCAAGGGCAGAGGCACCCTGTATTTTGTTTAAAAGGAAAACTTATAGACCTTATATTATTTATAATGTCAACATATTCAAAGTGAAAAACGCTATCGCATTTTGTATGGAAATTTTCAACTACACAATCCTATTAAGGTTACGTTACGTTTCAAAAAGACCATTAAACAAACTGTATTTAACTACAAGTATTTTTTTAAAATGAGACAACCTTTTGTTGCTGACTGTTCTTTTTATTTATACTTACATTTTTACAACAGTAAAGACTTCAAACGTCTGTTAAAAACCGCACGTCAATTTGATTCTCAAAAGTTAATTTAATTAAAACAAAATTTAATCACATCGTTTAATAGTTGGAGGATTTAAACGCTATTAACTTTTTGTATCACAGAGGTGAAATAAAAAACAGTCGTGAATTCAAACCCTATTTGATTTGAAATCAGTATAAAAATAGTAAAGTTTCTTAACTAGGTACAATATTTCTGAGAAACGCCCTTATCCATAGATAAACACCACCTTATTAAGGCCCGTATTAATAAACTCGTCTCAGCTGAGAGCCCTGTCACAAGATACGTCAAAGTAAACGTCAAACCATAGAACACTGTCATTATTGACACATCTCGAGACGAACATTAGAGTTGAGATTAGTTTATTAATACGGGCCTTAGACACTTGTACTCTATGTAGCTGTGTGTGTAATCATTCACCTCAACTCTCGCTCTGATACCTATACACGTAGGTATAAACGTCGTATAAAAGTGTATGTACCTAGATACTCATGCAGCATAAATACGAAATGATGTAAGTGACACACACCTAGAACAATTGATCCGTGGCTCACGTGTGTAGCGTGCGTACGTAGCGTGCGCCGCAGTGGCATTCGGATTTTATTAAATGAGCATTCAGCGTTCGTTATTTATCTATATTTCTTACAAATAGCCCATGATTAGAACTAATTCACATAAATATAAAATTAGTAACGTTTATAAAACACTTTTATTTATTGCGGTCCTAAATACTAAATGATTTCATAGTATAAAACTTGAATATTCATTAGACCACACGATGTAGTGGTGCCGCTACACTGCGGCTATAAAGGAATTAATAAACACAGTGTGGACACACCAAAAGTCCATAACAATACCCAGAAATAAAAAAAGATCAAAAGGGCAACACTATACATTTTAAAAACCTCTTAGGTACTTCTGCTTTATTATGTCTACCTTAAAACTATGTTCATAACAACGTGCCCGCATCAACAGGACTGTAACGACCTATGATTACGTATTATGTGCATTCAAAACGAAAGAGGCTAAAAATTCGCAATGGAGTTATCTGTATCCCTATATACTATTATAAACAGTAATGAACCCTTATTTCCTAAAGTAAAAAAAAAATAACGTGGGTAAGAAACAAAAGTTTAGAACCATCTTTTCTCGAGTTCCTTTGCAGTCAATCGCACAATGTTTTTTGGCAACAATTTGAAGCCAAAAAGTAAATTTCCAACGTATGGTTGCTTCTTACCCAACCAGTTAAACTTCTTTTTAAAGTACGGGAAGTACCCATCAGTTTATCATTCAATCTCCATCCGAATCCTTCGTATGCTTAATTGCAACGTGTAATCTCAAAGACACTCGCTGAGAAAATCCTTTGTTACAGACCTCGCACGTATAAGGTTTCTCACCCGTGTGGGTCCTAACATGTTTCACGAGATCGCTTTTTGTACCAAACTTCTTCATACAGCTACTTTCTTTGCAGATATATTTCTTGTTGTGAAACCGTTGATGTAAATACAACTTTTTCTGGTTTACAAACAATTTGTTACACATCTGAAAACATAGGGTTAATTAGTTTACTCATAAGAACTGCACAAAGTTCAGCGCCGCGGGGAAAGAGGCCACGGTAATTTCCTGATTTATCGGTACAGTCGCGGTACGCTGTGGATATGTTCGGTATAAAAATGATACCACATTTTAAAATTAGATAGACATAAACCTAGCTATGAACCACCGCTAAAAAACCTGCACTCAAATTAAAAAAAACGTCATCCAAACACACACACACACAATAGCAGTCAAACTTATAACACCCCTTTTTTTGCGTCGGGGGTTAACAACGTTAACACCACTTCTATGAACTTAATCAAAACCGGCATGTTAATTCAGTTGATACTGTTTTGATCTAGCAATCACTGGAACAGTCGAAGTCATAAATATGTTTACACTTTAGTACCTTGAAACTTTAATTGCTGTGTCAATTTCATATGACAGTTTAAACATGACGTTAAATAGACAAGGTACTAAAGTGTAAACATATTTTGGACTTCAACTGTACAGTCAAGGACTTTAATTGTTAAGCCACTATGGAACCCTGTCGCAAAACGTTGATCATTAATTTTAGCGTAATTTCTTTCATATGTTTTGACGCTGTCATTATGACAGGGTTCCATAGTGGCTTAACAATTAAAGTCCTTGACTGTACTCTAATTTCAGTTATTATAATACCATTATGCCACGGAGGACACATAGTCAGTACTTATTATTTTGTATTTAAAATAATTAAGGCATATTTTGGCAATTTTTTTGCGGGTGGCAGGACCTTGTGCAGGGTCCGTCCGGATCGCTACCACCGTCTTATCCATTAACCTACCGCCAAACAGCAGTGTTCGCATTGTTGTGTTCCGGTTTGGGGGTAAGACAGCCGGTGAAATGACTAGCATAGAGGCATTCCATCTTAGTCCTCAGGGTTGCCAACGCATTTCGTCGCTTAGCTAACAATACCGCACAAGTCAGATTTGCTTACTTTTCAGGAGAGACAAAAAACTGTGGTACATTCACATTTTTTATAATACATGTATGATACATATACCATAATGAAATTATTAAGTTAACTTATGATATGTACTACTTACACTTAAATAATAAATATTGTCTCTTTGGGTAATTTTCAAGACTTACGCGGTTTTACACTAACAAAATAAAGACTTAATTGCGGTGTTTATAATTCTTTATTTTTATTAATTTTAAGCTCTTAATGAAACATTTTCATATAAATATTGCAACAAAAACATTTTAAATGCAGTGTTTTCACACTATTTATTGACATCAATGAAAATAAGACAAGTTAACTATAAATCTTGCCATAATACAATTTTATCAAATTAAAGTTCTAGAACTACAACTAGAAAAACTGAAAAAATCTAATAGCAACAAATCAATACAATTATTATTATGTAATAGGAACTAACTATTGAGGTATATAGTATTTGGTGAGATCAACTATGTATACTGAGATTAATTACCTATCTAATTCCCTTGTAAGATAAACAAAGTTACAATTTAAACCAACCCTTTTTAATTACTTGGGTAAGGTAAAGGTAGGTTTACGTGGTCCATTTGGTAACGATTTTTTTATCACGTAGAAAATTAAAAACAAACTTGAAGTCAATGTTTTATTTTTTATTTAATAGAATTAGCTATCAAAAAAACAAAAACCAACATGAATTTTCAATCTTGAGCAAAGATTATTCATTAAAAAATATTTTAGGTCATTTGGTAACGGTATGGGTCCAAACCTTTACTTATATTTGGATTTATTACTTATTTACCTTTCCTTATGCCATGTAAAGTATACCAAAAGGTTAACTAACAAATCTTATTATTGTATAATAAAACTAATTAACTAATTATCTTTAAATATTTTAAAATCAACAAAAAACTATTCTTAAATCAAGGGGACAGTGTTCAAATGGGCACTCGTGTTACCAAAAGGACAAAATAAAGTCGAGATCACAATAATCACAATTTATACAATTATTACCTATTAAATTAAATATTAAAAATTGACTTTTTTGTATCGAGTTCAATAAAACTAATTTACGGACTTGCATGTAAGGGTACTTAGTACCAAATTGCCTTTACATGTCTTATTCTAAGGGTGGATTTTTGAATCCCGAGACAAAGCTAAGCTAAGCTATCCGCAAGGTAAATTTTAGCTTTGTCCTTATATTTTAGATGAATAAACTTCTCCGAAAAGTGTAACAAATACTTTTCTGAAAACCGCATCAAAATCGGTTCAGCCAAACGCGAGATAATCGCGGACAAACATATTACATACATGCATGTCATACTGAGAACCTCCTGTTTTTTTGAAGTCGGTTAAAAATGAAATCAGCCGTTCCAGCTGATGAATTTCTACCATCTAAAAAAAGTATATTATATCTTAGTAAACACAAAATATTTCCTTAAAATACCTGTTTAAAAGTAGTTTTGATAAACGCACATAAAATGAATAATAAGTAACGCAGCCGATTAAAGTTCTTTAAGCCACGTGAAACAAAAATAATACAGACAAAGTCATGGTACAACCACTAGTATTACTCAATATGAATGCGGCTTTACGTGTCAGTTTGTTAACAAATTCCAGTCCGACTTATATGTAACGCGACAAAATGTTAACAAACGGACGTTACGATTTCACCGAATTAGAATTAAATCCCTTTAAATAAATACAAAACAAATATTAAACTTTACATTTCAATGTATACAAGGTAATTCATAAAACACTGTATAATTTGATAAAAAAAACATTTCAATAACTCTGCGTTCGAACAGTATAAATCGTTGCACAAAACGGACAAAAACTGTGATAAACTTACCTGACACACACATCACGCCACAGTGATCGCACTAACCCGACTAAATCGAAATAAATAACGTTTAAAATAACTTTATCTATGGTCATAGAATTGCCAGCAATCAAAAAAACATAGAAGGTAGGTAGAAAACTTTTTCTAAGACTTCGAAATTTGCGTTACCAAACGGACCATGTCCGAATCGCGATTTCGTGGGGACAACATTTAAATCTAAATTTAACATTAATACAGACGTTTTTAAGGCTATTTTTCGGTGGCAAAATATGTTCAAACGTATAGGCAGCCTAAAAAATTCATTACTTGGTGTTACCTGTATAGAAATAATATGGGTAAATTATGTTTGAACATCGAGCTCTTTGGAGGGGACAGTACGGGGGGACGATTATGCCGTAATTAAAAACTGGATTTTAAATTAGAAAACACTGTTTTATTATACATTTAAATAAATAGTTAACACGTCAGATAACCAATAGATCCAAAAAGAATACATTTATCCGCATAAAAAATTTTTTTAACGAGATAATCGCAAAAAATACAAGGGGACATGAGAAAATCTCCAAGTACAACTTTAAATAGAAATGCCCTAGTGCGATGGCATCTTTGGCAGGCTATTTAAAAATTGATTCAGATGTTCGTGTTCATCAGTCCTCTTTTTGGAGCGATCCGTATTTCGAGATACCAAACAAGGCGGTGGCATGGCACAATCTGTCTTTTTTAACCAGTATCTAATAAACCATTCTTTGATACCCAACGTATTTAATAACATTTTTTTACACACCTGGTAACGTTCATTGTCAATTGTAAGAAAATACGCAAGACTTCTGGATCTGTTCGAATCAGGATTTTTTACTTGTTTTTTGTCATAAGCTGTTACATGAGAACATATAAAAATCCTACGCTGTTCCCAAGACATCGTTTTCCAAAACTTTTGAAATAAACCATTCCTCTTGTCTTCATCTATGTTATTACAGTTCCTTAGTTTCGATTTGCTGCAAAATGTTGAATCACACGCCGGTTTCATGGATCTAGCTGGTTTAAAGTCATCATGATGTATTTTACATCCTAGGTATGCCTCCCCTTTCATTCTCAAGTCTCGATTAGATATTCTTGTGTCTTTATTAACTTTGCTCTTCCTTTTTCTATTTGTTGTTAGATCTCCATGATATGTAGATTCATTGTCACCTTCCTCATTCCCTGTGTTGTTTTCTATACTGATGACGGTTGAAGTTGAAGGCTCATTTGCAGGTATTACACTACTGTTCTGATTTGCGAAAGTTAAATTCTCGTTACGGTCTACATTGCATGATGGAGAGTTGGTTGGATTAGATTGAGAATGTATGAGATCAGAGTCTGGTGATGGGGTCAAAATAATTTGAGTGTTTAATTCGTTATTTAGTTCGGTAAGTGCGTTGTCAACACGAGTTTTAGGCTTGATTGATGAAATTAATGGAGAAGCTCTTGAATTTTCTGGCAATATGAGATCAGTTAAAGAAGTGTTTATTGGCTCATTAGTAGAAATATTCATCAAATCACAATTATCGTCATTATTCAAAATTGATTGGTTATGAATCATATCTATGTATGACAAATTATGAATGTCTTGGTTTGTGTTTTCAATACTTTCAACCACGTTCAAATTTGTCAAGTCTAAATTTAATATTCTTGTCTGGAAATTACTGATAGCGATAGTATCACACTGAGCTATTTCCTCATCAGAAATAGTAGGCTCGAGAGCTGTACAAGGAAGAGGTAAATCTCGCGGCATTAGTGTAGAAGTTGGATTAGTATCGGCAGCTAGACATTTAGTCTTTTCAATTACCACCTCGTTATTTTTATTTAAGATGAGCATTTTCTGTGCAAGCAATGCATTACGTCTTATTTGCAAATCACGTAAAGTCGTAACTTTGCATCTAGATTCAAATGTTGAAACATTTTCATTACCGCTGCAAGCACTTTTGTCACTGTCCTCGGCCATTTTCGTGTCCTGAAGTAAATTAAATAAATATAATAAATGTATTATACACTCACCGGCAAAATTAGCGAAACGAAAAAACAGGTGTAATTTTTAACACAACAATTTTTACTTGATAGAAACAAAAATATTTATTTTCCTTACACAAAATTATCAGTTCATTGAGAAGTCAGTCATTTTGTGTAAGGAAATAAAAAAAAAAATTCTTTTAATCCCGTAAAATTGTTAGGTGAAATATGACACCTTTTTTCGGTCCGCTAAATATGAAGGTGTACTTATATAATAATTATGTACATCGAGAAATCAAGAAATCGTTAAAATTATGATTTTACAGTGTTAAATTCACTGATATTATATTAATAATTGTCATGCTTAACACCGCAGAAGTCAGAAATTCTTAACAGAAATACAGCGTAAGTCATCAATACAATCACGAACACTTAATAAAAATACCGCCTAAGTCAAAAAAACTTTCCGTTGCAACAACGCTCAAATACTCTTGTTTTTAATTACGAGTATATGAAGTATTTCAATTAATAAACTATAAATGTTTAATTAAAAATAAGTTCACTTACCTTTTAACTACATCAGAAGAGCCAATCCGTTAAGAAAACTTCAGTAATTTACAAACAAACATTAAAATTATCGACCAGCGACGTTGATTAAGCCAAACACTATGGCGGACTGATGACTTGCGCGGTTTTAGGGGCAACCAATGAGATGCGTTGTGTTGCTTCTATTTGAATAACGCGCTCTAATTGGTCGGAATTACTTCCTGCGATAGCTTATTCGATGCGCCGAAAAATAATCTAGCGAATGGTGTATAAAACGTCATATGGCCAAATTATGACTTGTGCGGTATTGTTAGCTAAGCGACGATTTGCAGTCTTAGGATTGCTCTGCAGTCTTGTGAATGCGAAATATATAATTATTAATTATATAATATATCAACTGACTGTAGAAACTTCGCTAGCACGATGTAGACCACTTTAGTTTCGCTGTCTGACGCTGTGGCGCTGTTGGCGCTGACGAGTTGGTGTTACATGTTTGCCGTCAGATGTCGCTATGTCGCCGCACGTGCAATAAATTCAGAAACTAAACTATTATACTTACATCACAGACATAATCAGTATCATCATCCTCTCTCTTGAGTTTCTTACATTGGCTTTCGTTTTTAACTTTAGCTTCCAATAAGTCATGTGGGTCGTCCTCTGATTGATATTCACTTTTTATCGAACACTGGATACAAAACCATACATTAAATTATAGTTTCAGTAGTTATCACGACTTTTGTAGGTACTATTTGGCATATTTTTATTACTGGAAGCATATAAATTTAATGGACATGGACTTACCATAGTAGGTGAAGGTGCTGAATAAAATAGGTCTTTCCTCAAATATATTTTTTGTAAAATTGTAGAACCAGTCTGAAAAAATAAAATAGACATGAATGTGACGTGAATGTGACTCAAGCCGTGAAAGAGTAACAAACCGATAAACTTACTTTCACATTTATAATATTAGTATGGCACCCGCAGCTTCATACCCGTAGAATTAATTTCCCAACAGTAAATATACTTGTATAGAGAAATACATACTTAAATACATGTAGAACAAACAAGACTTAGAATCGACCTGCGGTTATGACACAAATAGTAGCCCTTACTGTTACCCGTACTGCTGCTGCCCGCACTGCTAGCGTCATATACAGGGTCACAAAATATATATCACTTACCTGACTTTCACTATCTGCAGTACTATTTGTGTTCACCTCTGTTTTTATCAAAATGTTTATATCTTTCTCTCCGCTTTCAAAACTTATCTCTGCAGATACATTTTCAGGCTCGGGATCAGGTTCTTTTTCAGTACTTTGACTACTGGCAATGGTCTGTAATAAAAAATGCATTTGAATCAGTTATAAAAGCATCAAAGGGCATTGCCTAAATTTGTTTGAAGAATATTGTCATATTTTGTTTCGCCGGCCACGGATAATTTTTACATAGTTATTTAGAAATACACATAGATATATGTAATTTATGGCGTTTAATAATATCGGAGCTGAGATATTTAAGATTTAAGTGTTCAGTGTTTGGTACTAAAAGTACACCTGGGTAAGAATATGAAATATCTCGGCTCTGATGCACTTAAGAGTACTACATTGCATAACACAACATGTTTCTTTTGAATTATTCAATCATAATTTACCACTTTTACTAATGGCCGCTCACCTTGAAAATTTATGACTTTTACAAATGACAACACTTTTACCCACACCCCTTTGCATTGACAAGAACTAAAGTATTTAGTTACCCGACGAAAGTAACATGACAATAAAAGTTATAGTGCAATAGTAGTTAAAATGACCTTGGGTTTGTACTTCTGATTTTACCTCACGCTCATACGTTCTGGTGCTAGTCTAACTGACTTTACTCAAACCTAGAAGACTTTAAGAGTGATTGCACTGTAATGTAAATAGTTTACATACATATTTATTGCTCATTTTTAATAAATGCGAAAGTTTGATGTTACACTTTCACAGTTTAACCCATGAACTGGTTATAATGAAATTTGGATTGGAGATAGCTTGCTCACAGGGAACTTTTTACTGCATAAAGTGGACATTTTCAGGAGGAATAGCGACAAGCGCCAGAGACAACAGCCGGTATTGTGCATAAAGGTATAAATTCAACATCAACGTCTATGATACAACGGCTGCGAGTGTGGTAAATTCAAGCTAGATTTAGGTTATTTTCAAAAATTTTTTTGCAAAACCTAATTTGAAAATTAAAAACATATACAAAATTTGCATTAAACATTTAAAAAAATACCTTAATAATATCATCTTCATAGCCATTGTTAAACAAGACGTTCAAATGCGCTTCATTCTTGGCAGCCAGAATTCTTAGCTCTTTTGCATCTTTTACTACTCCTGAGCATTTGCTGCAAATTTTATGTGGCAAATTCTCTGACAGCGAGATCTGCAACAGTAACAAAATGGTAGGTCCATTAAACAGTTAACAACACACCTACATATTTGCTAGTAAATATACAAAATCTAAAACATTAGTAATATAAAAAAAATATGAATCCTCAAAATGTATGAACGCACGCATAACTTCCGAACAACTGCACCAATTTAGATTTAAAAAAAAAGTTGGTTTGTTTGAAAGTTAAAAATTTACCATGAAAGTTGGAACTTTGCAGCAGGGACGAAGCTACTGGCGGGTAACCGGTTAGCACACAGCATACACCATAAAATATATTGTTCTTGGATCATAAAGTTGCTGATAGACTTGCGAATTTACTCAAGTATTCTAAGATAACTGTGCTCAAGTCTATCAGCACCATTAGGTATGGATCAAGCATATACAAGGGATTAAATGCCAGAAGTGCAGAAGGTAAGCTCTCAGAAAATCTAGTATAATTTATATTTTGCACATACTTTTCAATAAATAAAAAAGTTTGAACTTATGCGTGACAGCATGGTGGACACTGGAGACAGCTAGTTTGTTAAAATAGGAATTCCAAGACTGTTTTGTATGGTTTTGATTAAGGTTAATATTTGTCAACACAAAGTTTTAGTAAAAAATTACCCAGTTATGTGGCAAAAAATTAATAACTCACAGAAACGCCAGTGCATGTGTAAATATCTTCAAGCAAATCACTGGATTCTAAGACATTGATCACTCCTGGATTGTCTAGACATAGTCTGCAGAGTTTATAAAGGAAAACAGGGTTGTGTTTGTTCATAGTTTTAATTAATAAAAATTAAAGTTCACAATAAAAGGTTATCACTTGCAAAATCGTGTTTAAGAAAAGGACGATATGTGGGTATTTGATTCACCGACGCACTTTTTTTGAGCTTATTCAGTTTCTCGTGTAGGTACTCTATTGATAGACATACAGTTCAATGAGAGTTAATAAAAAAAATTAAAAAAATATTCTGAACAAGCCACAACACAGTTTTGCTGTCAATCACAGATTTATAAGGGTATCTAAAATACAGATTATATTATAGTATAACGTAAACAGAGTATGTTCTAAAAGAAAACTGTCAACTGACGCATTATTTTACAATGACATGATCTCACTTTTTAATTGGGTTCATCATAATGGATACTGATGTTTTGAGCCATACTTTTTCAACCCTTACCACCTCCTCCTCCTCCTCCTCCCTTGATTTCAATAATGAGTTGATAAAATAATAAAGATACCTACAATGTTTAAATAAAGTGTTTTATTTTAACAGGATTTATAAATTGTACTGCTGCCAAGTATCCGTTTGCGTTGCGTTGGTTTCCAAGACGCATTCAAATTGATTTGAAAGGAGCCTCGCTTGAAGCTATTTTTACAAGTTTTTATTTAATTTGCATCGTTTGTATGTTTGTAATTCCGAGTCAAAATTATTAGTCATTATTATTCCAATACTTGCTGACATCTGATTAAGCTGAAATTTGGCATAGATACTTACTTACTTATTATAACAATGGTGTGGATGCAGTCGCAAGGTAGCAATAGGATCATCGGCTCGTTAGATTGGTAAGTTAATAAGCAAGATGATGACTATGCAAATAAAATCATAGTCAGCAACGAAGGCTTATCTCAAAAATATTTTAGTAGGACGAAATACTTAAGGAGTCCGTACTCACCTCGCATTTCTTTGTAGGTAGGTACAGTCAACCAATTTGATTTCTACGCCACTTTGGACTATGTTAAAGTGACGTTGTCAACCAAACGTAACAGACTCCCTATGATTTGGTTTACAACGTCACGTTGACAAAGTCCATAGTGGCCTAGGAATCAAATTGGTTGACTGTACCTATCGTGATACAAAAAAGAACTAAATTAACGTTATATAATAATATCATACCAACATAAAAGGTAAAAATTTAATATTATAAACGATGATTGTCTGGCTACAAACGGAAAAACGTCACCTAATGTTAAAATTTTAAACTAATCGCTGCAGTCAAAGGGTAAATTTTCGACGTAGGAAATGCAATCAAAATTGTGGTTTAATTTTAGTTAATTACAGCCTATTTCACGTCACTGACGTGATTGGCCGTTAAATCGTGCTCTGGACACTAAAACGTCGCCTGCGGCCTTACATTAAGCTGAGGGCACACAGGGGGCGCTAGAGAATCAAGTTGCCGTCCAAGTTGGAAGCTTATTATGATATACATAAAAGAACTGACTTGACGTTGGAGTTGAAGACTCTCAAGTTGGTCACTCAGTATTGTCGATGCCCAAACAGGCTTCTACTGTGCCTACGCAGCACGGGCATTGTTTATGCGTGCTTCCACGTCCTCGTCAGCACCTCAGAGTGGATCCACGACGCTCCCCAGGTAGGTGAACCGCTGCACCCGCTAAGCAACCTCACCGTTGACACTGATCGGCGTGCTATCTTCGGTAATTTAGGCGCACGACAGTGGTCGTCATTCTGTTTAATATTATCTTGCACAGAACTTACGAGTGGGTAGGCAACAAATTAATGCCGCGCCAGTAGGCGCAAAGTGATAAGTTTCCCTTTTTGGGGCACTATACCTTCCTTTCAGCTTCCGGGGACTTGCTCAGTCTCCCACACATTTGTCATCCAGCGGTAGCAAAATATCAGCGGCTACATCTGCATTGGCCTTGAATGCTTCTACAACTGGGATGCCGTCATTCCCAGGAGCTTTGCCAGTTCCTAAACTCTTAATGGCACTCGCTATCAGTCTCAGCTCTTTATTTTTACAAGACTTCTTTGTTAAGCTTTATGTCTGACCTACCTTTAGTGTCGGTGTACCCTCAGCTTAAGTCCAAAATTAAACCCCGTCCGTTGAATTAGTCGCGTACATGCAAATTATAACTAATTCTATAGAGGCTGCTGCGTGTTCTATTCGTTTATGAACCGGGACTATCGGCGGATTTGTCAGCGGGTGAACAGGGGCCTTATTCTATTTCGTATAGGTACATTTCGAGCGTTAAAAAGAAAAGTGACGTTATTCAAAAAAATCAGATTTTGGTTTTATTGCATAAACGGCCTACAAACTAACCAAATTATATGGTGTAAAGTGGATTTTTGCTGTTTTTTGCCTATCGAGGTAAATAATAGCTCAAGTCACTTTTCTACTACACGGGTTCCCTCCATATTTTTTATGGAATGGTTTGGTGGTTTGGTTTGGTTTGGTTTGGTTTGGTTATGGTGGTTTGGTTGGTTTGGTTTTTTTCATGTTCTATTCGCATTTGCAGCGGTAGACGTAGGTCCATTAATGTGAAAATGTGTCATATTTTGCAATAACTTCCAAATTATATGAGAACAGCATATTTTGGAATTGCCAAAAATGGAATTTTAAGAAGTACGTTACTATAGTTGAGGTATAGTTTCGGAGAGCGGGGAGGAGTGCGCAAAGGGGTTGGGCTTGCTGGCCATCGGCGAGGGGGACGGCGGGGAGGGGTCATCGGGGATTCGCACCAATGACGGAACCCCCTTCTCCCGGCTGTAGCATCCTCCAAACAAACCTCCACCACAGCGAAACCGCGACGGCTCAGGTCCGGAAGTGGCTGGAGGCCAACAACACCGCCGTGGTCCTGATCCAGGAGCCGTGGATCAGGAAGGGGGCCATATGCGGGCTCCGAAACATTGGAGGTAAGCTCATAGTGCACACGGGACCGGATAACCCCCGGACCTGCATTTACACCACCAGGAATATACATGCCGAACCCTTAACCAGTTTCTGCTCTAGAGACCTGTGTGCCATCAAGGTGCGAGGGGCGCAAGACTCCAGCCTGCCGGAGGTGGTCCTGGCCTCGATCTACATGCCAGAGGCAGAAGATCCGCCGCCACACGAAATGACGAGGCTGGTGACCTACTGTGAGGAGTACAAGCTGCCGCTAATTGTGGCCACGGACTCCAACGCACACCACCCCCTCTGGGGCATGAAAAACGCCAACAACAGAGGTAAGCTACTTGTAGAATACCTAATGTCAACAAACCTTAACATCCTGAATACAGGCTCTGAACCCACATTCGTAAACAGACGTAGTAGCACAATCATTGACTTGACTTTAGCAACTGAAGAAACCTCACAGCACATCACGGGATGGCACGTTTCAAAGGAACTGTCGTGCTCAGACCATAGATGGATACGTTTCGATATTCAGGTAAATACAATCGCAGAAGCTCCTAGGAGGAACCCACGAAGAACCAACCGCTTGCAATACGCTGAGCGGCTGGAACTTACGTTGCCATCGGCGACTCCACTCCAACTAGAGAGCTGCGAAGCGATAGAAAACCAGGTAACTATCCTCACGGAGGCCATTGTAGCAAGTTATCAGCATGCCTGTCCTCTCTCTAACCCCCCGGCCAGCCGCAACAGCGAAGGTAAATGGTGGGGCCCTGAGCTGGAGAGGCTCAGGAAGAAGATGAGGCGACAACTGAACAGAGCAATGAACACAGGCGCAGACCACGACTGGGATAAGTACAAAACGACTAAGTCTAGGTACAAGAAACGCCTCAGGTACAGGAGTACGAGCTCATGGCGTAACTTCTGCAACAACATAGAAGCATGTTCACAGGCCAATAGGGTAAGGAAGGTTCTCTCCAACCAGACCACGCACACCATGGGTTCCTTACGCAAGCCAGACAACACACTCACCAGCTCGTCAGAGGAGGCAGAACGGGTCCTCGTAGAAACGCACTTCCCTGACTGCGTGATATCACAGTCGACCAGCTGGACGAGCGAAGAAGCCCCCCCTACCACGGTAGACTGGGTACGGGCACACGAGGTAATCAACCCCCATAAAGTTAAATGGGCAATTAACAGCTTTGACTCCTTCAAATCACCAGGTCTGGACGAGGTCTTTCCAGCACTTCTGAAGTGGGGTGGCGAAAGACTAACTCGGACTCTTGCCGAGATCCTAACTGCTTGCCTAGCACACAGGTATGTGCCCAGGCGGTGGAGGGAGGTCAAAGTCATTTTCATACCGAAACCAGGTAAGAGCGACTACTCAGACCCCAGATCCTACAGACCCATCAGCCTAACCTCGTTCTTATTAAAGACCCTGGAAAGGCTATGCGACAGGAATCTGCGGGAGAGCTGCCTGGTCAATACACCAATGCACCCAAACCAACATGCCTACAGCCAAGGTAAATCTACAGACTCAGCCCTACATGCAGTAGTAAGCAAGGTAGAGGAAGCCATCAAGAACAGATCAATGTGCCTAGGCGTCTTCATAGATATTGAGGGGGCCTTCGACAAGACCAACTTCAGCAGCATAACAACCGCGCTAGTCAGGCACGGGGCGAACCCGACCCTGGTTAAATGGATAGGTAATATGCTTAGCAAAAGGGTCATCAGACTCAATGCAAACAACAACCAACTAGCAATGGTGGCAAAGGGCTGTCCCCAGGGCGGCGTTCTCTCCCCGCTACTATGGAACATAGTTGTGAACGAGTTGATCGCCGAACTAAACGACAGTCGCTACTACGCGGTAGGTTACGCGGACGACATAGCGATACTCACAACCGGCAACGTCACCAGCACGGTCTGCGACGTCACCCGCGCAGCTCTAAGTATCGTAGAACGCTGGTGCTCAACCAACAAACTATCTGTCAACCCAAAGAAAACGGAGATGGTATTGTTCACTAACAAACGCAGCCTGGGCAACTACCAACTCCCCAAGTTGTTTGGAACAGAACTCCAGCTATCGAATGAGGTAAAGTATCTAGGAGTCGTACTTGACAGCAAATTTAACTGGAGCAACCACCTGAACAGCAAGATAGACAAAGCAACAATCGCTTTCTGGCAGTGTCGCAGGATGGTAGGTAAAACATGGGGTCTACACCCCAAGATCATCCTATGGCTCTACACGTCAGTGATACGACCAATCATTGCCTATGGTGCGGTAGTCTGGTGGCCACGCACCAGACTGTCCACTGTGGAATCAAAACTACAACGACTCCAGAGACTAGCCGGCATGGCAGCCACCGGATGCATGCGGACTACGCCCACAGCATCCCTGGAAGCCATACTCGACCTCCCGCCACTGCACCTCTTCATCCAGCAGGAGGCGGCGGCAACAGCGGTACGTCTTAGGAATTTGCACCTGTGGAAACCTGCCAGGGTACCACACACCGAAATACTCTATGAAGCGGTTAACGAGGAGCCACTCATAGAGGCGGCTACCGACAGAATACCGAAACAGTTTATCTTCGACAAGAAGTACAAAATTCAACTGTATGAAGATCCGTGGGAAGGCCTCAATCCCAGGGAAGTAAGGATCTTCACAGACGGATCCAAGACAAAGTCTGGATCCGGAGCAGGTACTTTTTCAGAAGATCTAAACATACATATCTCAACGCCATTAGGAGCCCATACCACAGTCTTCCAGGCAGAATGCGTGGGCATCATTATGGCTACAATAGCGATTGAGCAAAGGAAGGTAAAGGATCTCCCCATCCGTATACTCTCCGACAGCCGATCAGTTCTCCAAGCCTTACAGTGCTATACAGTAACGTCAGGGCTAATATACGAATGTCACAACGCCCTCTCTAAGGTATGTAACCTAAACCCCATCACCCTACAGTGGATAAAGGGACATAGCAACTCACGCGGTAACGACGCGGCTGATGTACTCGCGAGAAGGGGCTCAGAAATGGAACTGATAGGTCCTGAACCGTCTCTGCCCCTGCCGACCAGCTGGCTGCGGAACAAACTGCGGCGAATCACCAAGGTAAAGCACCAGCACCACTGGAGCAACCTAGACACCTGCAGGCAGAGTAAGGAAGCTCTTCCGATAATCAATCCCGGATTGTCGCGTAAGCTACGATTACTCAAAAGGGCCCAACTCCGGTTGTTAACTGGAGCCATAACTGGCCATGCCTTGTTTAACAAACACTTGTTCACATTAGGTGTTACAGACAGCCCCCTGTGCAGAGCTTGTATGACGGCGGAGGAAACCGCAGCCCACGTCATCATGGAATGTCCAGAGGTGGCAACATACCGGGCACGTCACCTCGGAACACCGAGGTCGCTACCAGAGGCCGTCGGCAACATCAAGGGTCTGCTAGGCTTTCTGGTTGAACTGGGCTGGCAAGAGTAGTGCCAGTAACCCAGCACGCAAAAAAGGCGCATTTGTTAAGTCGTCGAGTTGCGGAAACTAGCCCGCTACAACCTATAACCTATAACCTATACTATAGTTGAAAAGTTTCGATCCACGTAGCGGCGTATTACAATATTCAAAAATGGCACTTTTTGATTTGCGGCCAGAAAGTTGCTGTTGTCTTTGTTTCGAAAGTGACACTTTTCAGATATTGACATTTTTCATTATATAGAGAAATCATTTATTAGATGTGAAATAACATTGTTAATAGAATAATTAAACAGAAAACAAACAAACGAAAGAACTTACAAACTTACTGAAAACTAAACTAATCTAACAAAATTATTGTGTGTGTGTAGTGTTTTATTTGTATTTTTAATAAAATGTGTGAAATAGTGCACAATACATGCTTCATTGAAAATCGATTAAATAATACCAAGTAAGAAGGGTTGCTAGCTGTGATTGGACGAAAAAAGCTGTATATCGGCCGAAGTGGCGTGCAATAGGTAATGACTAGGTATATCCGAAATTAGAGTGACGCAGGGTGATATCGGTAATTTTTGTGAATCTTTAAATTTCCATAGGGGGTAAAATCCCCATTGAGTACAATTTCAAGCTTATTATCAAATTATAAAACATATGTTCGCCATGATTCGAATTCATTATTATTTTAATATAAATCATTGGTATTAATTTAGAAATTATATAGAATAGTGTCATTTTATAGCAAAATAAGGCTTTATTATGATATTTCACACCAAGCAAACTTTAAACCAATTTGTAGACAAAAAAACGCATAAAAATACGCCAGGTTAAACTTAAAGGGTAAACAGGGTAAACTTACTAATAAAAAACATTATTTAGAAATTTGCGACGCTGCTTTTATTTGCAGCTGACTGTCCGAAGCATTATTTATAGATTCACAAACATTACCGACGTGTAAAAGAGCCCGCAGTGGCTAATTTACTAAATAAATATTTTGTTTGACTTGATTTGAATGCCTCGATGCTAGTAAGCTAGTAATTATACCACAACATTGTGAAAAGCTACTTTGCCTAATATAAAAAAAAAAATCAAAAATTCTTTATTTGCTTAAAAAGTGGTACAGTCACCACCCGCGAATGTTACGCCACTTGCCACTCTTCTTAATTTAGCCGTGTACTACACTCGGGTAATATGTCAAGTCGGCTGTCAACCCAAAATGCATTACACGGTTAAATTAAGAAGAGTGGCAAGTGGCGTAACATTCGCGGGTGGTGACCTGGTGACTGTACAAGGGATGGTAGTTACATCACGTTACGTTATCAAAATGTATTTCTATAAGTTATTCTAGTAAGTTAATCATTCTCATTTCCAAACCAATCTTATCGATACGCAGACTAACATAATTAAATAGCGAAAATTAAGGCTTTAATCACCCAGAACCCATTAAAGCACCGGATTATCCATTTAATTATGATCTTTATCAGTCGCCCGATCGTTTCTCTTTCGTCCCTTTGTCATGAAATCAGGGCCCTATTAATAATGGTTTGTGTTAAAAATCTCAGTCGAAAATCAACCGTAATTTAAATTCTTATAAGAAGCTTTTTAATATTGAACGACGTTGTATAGGTTTCAAAGGAAATATAACTATGGCTGGGCCTCTAAATAGATAGAGAACATGATCCTATGCAATAATTATACAGTATCCTAAATCCGTCCAGAAAGTATTCGAAGATTTTGACGACGCGCTGGCTTAGTTGGTAGTGACCCTGCCTACGAAGCTAGTGGTCCTGGGTAACCCGGTAGGGGCAGATATTAGTGTGATGAGCGCGAATATTTGTTCCTGAGTCATGGATGTTTTCTATATATTTATCTATATAAGTATTTATATTGTTGTCAAGTACCTATAATACAAGCCTTGAGCTTAGTTTGGGACTAGGTCAATTGGTGTGACATTGTCCCCTGATATTTATTATTTATTTATTTTCTTTTACGTCACCAAATATGTATGAATTTTGGTAACAAAAAGGAACTAGGTACCCATTCAATTGTTTTCGGACATAGGTATTAAAATATTATTTATTTAATTATTGCGTAGTTTGAAATCCTCTAACTACAAACCAATATTTTTTGTTCTTGGAAATTCCTTTTAACCACTCGCTCTTGATTAAACTGAGTTGAAGTTGTCCCATTAAAGTGTAAAACAACATTTTAAGGGCGTGCATTCTCACCTTACCCGCTTTACCGTCGAGTAAACACACTCGTATGACTTATAGGTCGATATAGCTGGCTAGTCATGTAGTCTCTCTAATAACTCTTAGGGCCCGTTCAGACGGACAGCATTTCAACTGCAACCCAGCTGCAAAGTGGCAGTTCCGGGGCTATTCTGATGCAGTTGGTCCAACTGCAAACTCATTGTGCAGTCCGCTTACAGGTGTCATGCAGTTCTGTCAACCACACACCAACTGCAATCTGGCTGCACTTTTGTAATGCAGTCGTATTGCAGTTGGAGCAACTGCAATACGACAGCAATAGAACTGCTCATAATGTTATATTGCAGTCGTACCAACTGCAATATAACTATAGTAAAGTATAGTGGTATTTTTCCAAGATTTCCGAATGGTCATAAAGACCTTATATCTTTAGCAGTTTAGAACGAAAGGAAATATGTAAAAGTATAATCAGCTCAAATAGCTACCTTCAATCATAAACTATAAGATTCAAGTTGTAATAGCAACCCAAAGTATCAAATATGTCGCGGCAGGAGCGGCGGTGAGGCTTGTGGCAAAGACCGCAACTGTTTATAATGTCAAGCCATTAGAACTTGAACCTTATAGCTTAGCATGGAGGGTAGCTGTTTGAACGGATTGTCTCTTTACATATTTCCTTTCGTTCTGACTCAGAACTTCTGAGCTGACAAAGATAAGCTCTTTATAACTATTCGGACATCTTGGAAAAATATTACGATAACAGATGTTTTTTCAATAGTCGACTCTATGGCTTTTGTTAGATTTCCTCAACTATTAAGTAGGAAAGGTAGACATTTATAGTGTTTTATAGTTTATAATGTAATATCATATTGGTTCTATCCCTTGTAGGTACAACTACTACTGGTACTACATATGAAGTTTTAAGCCATAGACACATAGTTCCAAGATCTTATTTAGTAGCATAGGATGTGTAAAAATCTTCAATTTAAGTCACCCAATTTGCGTGCTAAAAGATATCTTCAACCTATGACACGAGGAAAGTAACACGTGAAAGCTCTAGAGAGGTTTAGGGTCTCTGCACACTAATGTTACTCTCGTGACTGGTCGCATACGATTAACTAATTTTCTGATGGCATATACAAGGCACGCGTGTTGCTAAGTGTAAAATACGAGTGAAATTTTAAAACTACAATCAACATACATACCTACAAACATACTAAAACAGTAATTTCAGAAGGGACCTCTTTGAAGTGTTCTGAAAAAAATTAAACAAATATTCTCTAATGTCTAAAGAGCTTAAACGCCACATAGTCTTTTCTATTCACTTAGAATAGACTTACAAAAAACAAAACACGCTTACAAACAAAACCCCTAGTCGGGGGCGTAGCAAACATTGATAAATTAATAAATTGTCTTGCTCAAAAAAGAAAAAAAAAGGTTTTCAGACAATAGGCTAAGTAAAGTTTTTGGAAGATATGTATATTATATTTTTTATCGATAGTCGTCATCCTAAAGATCAAGAAATTGCGGCTCTTTTATTTTTATTTCCTCTAATATTTTAGAAATATTTTTTTTAGTTATGAAGTTGACATTTGTACACTTCAATGACTGACTAGCTTGTTGCCTTCGTACTTAATGAAAAAGAAAAAAAACACTTCTATATCTGTCATTGTCAAATCAAATCAAAGTAAACAAACGATTCAATACAACGGCTATTTTCTGTTTGCTTGTGTTTCATGTGATCAGTGTTTTTAGAAATATTTTTAACGATCTCAGAACGAACTCTGGACTTTCGTTTTGCCGCTTTGCTTTAAGACCTTTGCACGATATTTGGTCTAAGATTTATTTTCGAACCCTTTGGCACTTCTTCTTGGACACCGATTTCTTCCTTTCTCGACGACTCTTGCTCTGCTTTTTGATAGCCACGAGAGCACTTTTGAATTGTACAATCCACGCAATGAATTCAGGCAATCCCACACGGACTGTGGAAATGGAGTATTACAAAGATTTACTTGAAGTTACTTATTTGAATTAAACCGTTTGTTTACTTTGATTTGATTTGACGTTGACAGATATAGAAGTGACAGTTTTTTTTTTCTATTTCATTAAATACGAAGGCAACAAGCTTGTCGGTCATTGAAGTGTACAAATGTCAACTTCATAACTAAAAAAAAGATTTCTAAAATATTAGAGGAAATAAAAGTAAAAGAGCCGCAGTTCTATGATCTTAAGGATGACGACTATCGAAAAAAAATATAATTTACATCTTTTCCAAAAACTTTACTTACCCAATTAGAAATAAATCCTGTCCTCTATTTGCATAGCCATCCTTCTGGATTAAGATGGATTCTCTATGGTAGTTTCACCAGTGGTCTTATCCCCGCAACAGAGCACAGCCATGAAGACATTGTTGTGTAACGGGTTAAAGGACCAGGGTAACGCTCTGGACGGACCCTGTATGAGCCCCTTTACTACCGGGTTTCACTAAAAACACACAAACGCTCTCAGTTATTGATTATTTATTGGTAACCATGGCTATATTAATGATATAATGAACATTATAAAATCGTTATATTATAGTATTATTATTAGTATTTTATTATCAGCGATAAGACCGCCTGTTGTTTACCTGTGTTGTTTTTAATAATGCTGTATCTCTGTAATGTTATTGTTTGGTGTACAATAAAGTGTTTTGTATTGTATTGTATTGTATTATAACTATGCCAATATTTTGATTACATCTTTGGGTGGTTTTCTGGCATGGATCATTAATATCATTATTAACGATATTAAAATAAGCATGACATATGCGAGTAAAAATTATTACTTAAACGATCGCAACTTCATCACGAATTTTTCAGTTTTCAGTTGAAATAGCAATTGAACAGAACGTTTAAAAGGCCATTTAGTTCGCTATTCATTCTCTCTCTTTGACCGAGTTTCAAAAAATAGCGAGTGCATATGCATCTGTGTAAATGCACTTTGGTAGTACAAAGGGAAGAGAATCGACGATAGTTTA
The DNA here is from genome assembly GCA_963966035.1 of Acleris laterana. NCBI lineage: Eukaryota > Metazoa > Arthropoda > Insecta > Lepidoptera > Tortricidae > Acleris > Acleris laterana. Next base: position 5,671,667 of record OZ014457.1, read on the forward strand.
GGGATCATTACCATGAATTCTATCTACGACGCGCACTTCACCGGTTTTTAGGGTTCCGTAGTCAAACTACAAACCCTTAGATATAGTTTCACCATATCCGTCCGTCCGTTCGTCCGTCCGCCCGCAGCCTAGCTCAGAGACCCTTAGAGCTAGAAAGCTGTAATTTAGCATGGCATGAAAAATGTAGGTACACACAACAACACACCTAACTAACCATTAAAGATGGAGCAGAGAGAAAGAGAAAGAGATGTATATATATGTGTATTATGTCAACAACATTCGATTCTAGTGCGACTCTCTTTCACGCAATATTTCAGATTTCTGAAGTGTATAGCTAGATGTGTTGCTGTGTGTACCTCCCCTGCACATATCGTGGGGATGTATTTTTTTTCTCGTCTACTCCATAGTGTGGGGTGTCGTTGGATACGTATTTCAAAAATAGAAAATTAGTCCATACAAGTTGTTTTTTGAGATTGTTTTTTTGTGTTTGTCGTAACGGCTTCGGAACCCTACACTGAGCACAAACAACAACAGGTACTATCAGCCCAATGGAACCCTGACCCACCATAGAACGGTGTCACAGTGACATTATAAAACAATTTGTTTGACACTTCTTATGACTTGAATCATAACGTCTCTGTGACACAGTTCTATGGTGGGTCAAGGTTCCAATGGTCTGATAGTACCTAATCATACTCATTTATTAATAACTAGCGACCTGCCTTCGCTTCGGTTCGGTTTATGTAAGTTTTCTGTAACACCGTACATAAACCAGGATTTATTATACTCACCTTTCTCTTGAACCACGCTATCTATAGATGAAAACTGCATTAAAATCCGTTGCGTCGTTTGTACCTATAAGGCGGGAAGCGAATTGTTTTATACTATCTAACTTTTTCCCGCGACTCTGTTCGCGCAGAAAAATTAAACATACCTATGTTACTCAGGGCTAATGTAGCATTCTAATGGTGAAATATTTTTTTAAATCGGTCCATAATGTATACAGTTTGCAGGAGGTTAGGTTAGGTGGTTGTCCAGAAAATATATCCAGTTTGCAAGGGGTTTGGTTAGGTGGTTGTCCAGCAATTGTATCGTTTGTAGGGGGTTAGGTTAGGTTTTTGTCCAGCAAATGTATCCATTTTGCAGGGGGTTAGGTTAGGTGGTTGTCCAGCAAATGTATCCAGTTTGCAGGGGCCCTTACGTTCAAGATAAAAGAGTTGTTATCTCGGGGGAGCCGTGCGCGAAATGACGCGACATAAATATTAAACTCGCTTTACAGAGAACCTGTTATGATTTCATATTAAGATTGATACTAACTTTAAGGAAAAATGTGTATGCAGTGACGTTTTTGCTGAGTTTTCGAGATATATTATGTAGAAGGATATTTGTAGAAAGTTTTTGCAACAGTAGAATTTTACGTTGGCGAGCAAAACAATTGCATCACTTTACATTTTTTCATGTTTACATTGTCCACCTATTCTTTCCGAAATATTTAAATGAAATGTCGTTTCTTGTAATTTAAGCTTTACAAAAATCAATGAACATGGAAATCGATGCAGTCTTTTTCAGACTATAATTTTTATAATATACTTACATGAAAAAATGCAAAGTGATGTAGGTAATTAGGTAATTGTTTTTGCTTGCGAGAGTACTTACACCCGTATTTATAGTCAAGAAAAGTACCTAATTACTTCGTAAAAGTAATGACTAAAATAACGATTTTTATATGAATTTTGACACTACTAATACTCAAGTAATTACTTTTCTTCACTATAAATACGGGTGTTAGTGGCTACCTAAGTGTGTATTATTTTTGATAGTCATGAAGTTTCCTTTCGAATTCCATCTTCCAATTTGATGAGTTTGAGTTCACAGACAAATAGGAGCGTGAATGATACTTGTTTTTTTTGTTGTTTTTTTTCCAAATAAATACCTGTTATTTAGTTTTTTTACAAGCGACAGTATACAAGCGAGTGCTACGGATGCGATCGACCACGTCGAGAGGCTGCATTCTACTCGATAAATTTCATTCGACATGTTATGGAATTGTTTTAACTAGACCGCCATTACTGTCAAGTAAATAGAAATCATAACGTTAACGATAACTTTTCAAAAGCAATATGTCTTTACTAAGTAGGTAGAATAGAGCCCTATTGTTGTAACTAGCTCAAAGTGAGACATTGAAAAGTGTGTTTTGATTTGTGATTGTACGATATTTTTTAAAAGTTACAGTGAACACAATACCCGGGCGCGGCCCTCTCGTCATCCACTGAAAAATGTATCATAGTAATAAAAATGGCTCAGGCTCGTTCGGTCCGCTTCTTAACATGTCTGCTTCCTAAAGTGGCCTTCTTCCCACATTGACCGTTTCCTATGATGTCTACTTTTGAAACTGTCTGTTTCCTAAAATGTCTGCTTCTCAAAATTACCTTCTTCCCACATTGTCGCGGCTCAGGCTCGTTCGGTCCGTTTCCTAAAATTGTCTTCTTCCCACAATGTTAGTTTCCTACGTTGTCTCCGTCTAACTCCGTCCACAGTCCCATTTCGTCACCTTCTTAAATGCCATCAAGAATGCCATATTTTGAGGCCGATCTGAAAGTTCCTCAACTGATATCTAACAATTTCCTTGTCATTGAAGATGGTATGAAAGAGAAGATCCTGGTTTTTTCAACTCAACAGGCCAGAAACATTGTGAAAAGCAGACATTGTAGGAAACGGGCTTTAGAACACAAAAAGTGGGCATTATAGGAAGCATACATCGTAGGAATAGGACATCACAAGGAACGGACATTATAGGAAGCAGGTCAATTTTCGAAACGGACATAATAGGAAACGAATCATTCTAGGACAGTGGCATGATAGGAAACCATTTGCTGACATTATAGGAAAGAGTCATTTCATGGAAGAAGACCAGTTTGAGAAGCAGACATGTTAGGAAACGGACCGAACGAGCCTGAGCCATAAAAATCAAAGCTCACTTTTCAACGTCTCACTACTTCGCACTTTAAAAATATGTTGCGAGTTTGGTCCTCGGGGGTTATCATAACAAAAATATACAATTCAATTTAAGACGAGTGTAAGAGACAAAGCTATAGTTATTATCTTTGTCTTTGTCTCACCGTAAACTGAACTGCATAACAATGTCATGATTATCTGCCAGGTCTGGAAAATTTTCCTTCCATGGTCACCCCCTGTGCATGGGCACCGGTGGCACCGCCTTAGTGACGTCACTGACGGCACCCTAAGGCGAACTAAACTGTGGGCAGGTTGTCATGACGATAATGCTGCCATCACCTGTCATGCATCACTGTCTTAACAGAAGTTCTGCCACTGCTGCAGCTCGGAATATGTAGTTTTAAGAAAGAAAGAAAGAAAACGTTTATTAAGTGCAAAACCAAAAACTAAGGGTCACGGTGGTCAGGTTTTAGTCACTTCACAGTAATACCTACCTACCAATTCCGGAAGGATACTACTTAATCCAAATTGTGTCATGACTCATGAGAAGGGGAAAGGCATTAAGCGAATGTTACAGTTACACCGTTATTTAGTTTTCACAAAGCGAGCAATCACTGAAATTTTCACGCCCGTCACCAGCGTTAATTTGGGACCCATTTCACGAAAAATATGCTTGAACTCGTCAATGTCATTAGAGATGTCAAGTCATCTGTAACTTTTAGGAAACACAACCTTATAGTTGTACAATGTCAGACTAACTTAAGTTGGGTACCAACATTAATCTCGTGACTGTACCTTTGCAACGTTCTATTAAGGGAAAAAGGCAATTTATTTACTTTAGCGTTGTCACCATTTCTAATTAAAAAGTTTTCTCCGCGGTTTATGAATCCAACCTACACATATCCATTTTTTTTCAACAAAGAATATTGATTCATATCGATATACCTATCGATACTTATGATTACCTCTATCATTATCGACGTTCGCGTCCCTGCCTTGCTCCGCGTTGCACGCTGCTCAGTGTGGCCGGAAACTTTGTTGCTGAGCGCGGTACTGGCGCGCACGCAAGTGCTATTGAAAGTGTTTATTTCAACTGGTGAGAATTTGAGGTAGGTATAAAAATAAACAAACCCAATCTCGTTCATCGACGCAAAATAGCTGAAATATACTTTGTCCTTATCTGCCATTGCGACATTTGCATCTGTCAGAAAGTGACAACGCATACTTTAACTAAAATAGGTTTTGTTGCACTTGGGGTAAGTGACGCAACTTAACGTCTGGCGGAGCAAGTGCGTCAACGGGGTAAGTGCAACAAACCATGTATATGTATATTTACGAGATTTTGTAGGTTTTGCGCATTTGCCCCTTAGACCTTTGCCTTATTTTATTCAGTGACAGAAATTTTCATTTTTAACACGCACTAACCGCTCCTCATCATCACATTCATTCAGTCATTTGGAAAGGATGGATGAAAGAAGATTGACGAAAGAGATATACAGATCGAAAATGAGTGGACGGGTCGGAAGGGGCCGCCCTAGGCGTACTTTTTCGAGTCAAATCGGAGAAATACTGGAAAAGGGCCGAATCTTAAGTAGGTACCCGAAACCGACGTGCGTGCATGACTCGATGTATGAATGTGGAAGAAGCGAAAGGAATTTGTCAAGATCGTAGCAAGTGGAAAGAAGTGGTCTCTGCCTACCCCTCTGGGAAACAGGCGTGATTTAATGTATGTATGTATGTGTTAACCGCTCCATACGAATATAATCAATATAATCATACAGTTGAGACACAAGCTACTCTGACTACTGCAATAAATTGGTAGACACTTGTGCACGCGCGCGTACGGCCGCTAATCCGGCCGTAACACAAATTGATCGCTGGTACAGTCGCGGTTAATTACAACTTACTCGTTCAGTGTTCAGTTACAGTATGAACACTGCTGGAAGTTAGTTACGAGTTCCGCAGGTAGTAGGTACCCCGAGCTCGAACTTTTGCTTTAAGTATATTGAGTAAGCAACGTTTAATGTAGTGTCATCGAGAAAATTTGTTTGGCTATTGATATCAGCGCCCTCTATTTTTCATATACAAGTTGTTTTTAACCTTGGGGCTCTAAATGCATCGATCAATTCTACACGCTAAACTGAATCAATAACTTATCTAAACTTAAATATTTTTTTAATGTTGCAAAACAAAAGTATATTCTGCAACATAAAAAAATTACTTAGGTTTAGATAACTAATTGATGTTAAAGTCTAATTGTAAAATCAGTGTATTCAATCATGGCCTTATAATCACTATCTCATGGTACGGGGGCGACATTTCCTTGGTACGAGGGCTAAAGGGAAATGGAGAATTGGATCGCGTACATTGAAAATTACATTTAAATTGTATGTAAAAATTAAAATTTTAGTTGGACATATTTTTAACAACTTACAGATCAAAAGAAGTTCAGTTTGAAGAGTAGAAACGACCCATGCATTTAAACCCCTTTCAGAACTTTGGTGACGTTCCAACCTTTCAAGCATTTGCGTTGTCAATAAAAAAAAGCCTAGGTCTACCTATAGGTCAATGTGTGTGTCATTGTCCCCTGTATGGAATGCAATTTAACAGGTTATTAACCGTTTTTGTATGAAAATAACCAGTTATTAGGGGTTATTTGTATTCCCTAGTCCCCTGATATTGTATTATTTCGTCAAGCACAACAATGTAACTGTATAGTTCATTTTAATAAAAAGGCTTCGTCAAATACGGTATAGAGGCATGCACTCTCGTTCTATTTGTGTTGCCCGAGTTCACGAGCTGTGGAGTGGACAGGCCGAGGTGAAATGCGACGAGGACCCGGCTTTCGGTGGAGGTATAAAAAGGCTATTTGCATTGAAAGTTGAGGTTTTTTAAATCAAAAATGGGCTTGCGTTTGTTGTCATTCTCATCTGATGTAAAGTGACGACGTGGTCGAGAGTGGTACTACGCTTACCCAGAAAAAAAACCACTAACTAGCCTTGAAAACACTGAGGTTGTACGATTCCGGCAACAAGGACACAGGGAGAGCATTCCACTCCTCATGACCTCATAATATATCAATATTTAAGAGAAATTACCTGCGTGTATGGATGAATTAGCAAGAGCGTGCAATTGCATATGTAGTGGTATTGTGTGTGTATTGGTAAGAGAAAGATAGAGAGAAATACTCAAGTGTTTCTCTTACCTATACACACACAACAATCCGTCGTAGGGTATCATATTTGCAAAACATGATATTCGCAAAACATGACATTTGCAAATCATCATAGTAGCAAAACATCACATTAGCAAAACTTAACTGTTATTAAGACATGAATTAGACAGTGTCGACGGAGCTCCGCTACATAACCTAAACCTACCTACGATTTTATAACAAAACCCGACTATTTGTAAATATCATGTTTTGCGAATATCGTGTTTTGCTAGTATGATGTTATGCGTATATGATATTTTGCTAGTATGATCTTTTGCGAATGTGATATTCTGTAGAGTAACGGACACACAATACCACTACATATGCAATTCCACGCTCTCGCTAATTCATCTATAACGGGGTAGGATTTTTCTAAATTCTAACTGATATCTAAAAGTTCATATTTTGTAATGTCACCTATATAAAACTGTTACGCCTTTTGAAATTAATTAATGAACATAATCGACATTAAAAAAATCTACCTCCATACAGTGCTTCTTTTTTCTTAATGTAGTTCGGCAATCTTCGTTTTTGTATGAAACGCGAGTGACAGATATACTGTTAGTTGCGAGTGCATGGGTGATAGCTATAGCCAGCCGACCTCCTTAAAAGAGCGGGAGTACCTACCTATGGAAATATTTTTTAATTTGCTGACAACAGACAAAAGACTGAACATTTTAAATACTTAGGTACTTTCATAGCATCGCCACTTTCCTTCGAACGGGTAACTTTATTACTTGACTAGCGACCTACCCCGGTTTTTCCCAGGAACCGCCACTAACCCAAGAAAGTCCAAAAAAATTGGTGTTGGCAAAAAACAAGAACATATAAGTACATCTGTGTTTTATTAAACTACCCTTATTTTCTAGTAAATACCGGTACACCTGTTACTCGTGATGGTACGAGATATTTTGATCCCCGTCATATATCTTACTCCAACATGTCTCAACGTGTTAGAAACTGCGACAGAATTGATTGATTCTACCTTTGGGAGCTTGCTCTTGGTCTACATTACACTTTTAATGTATCCTATAGCTTTTACTCGCGACTCCGTTCGCGTAGACGTGCTTTTCTACATATTTGTTCGGGATTCGTCTGGTTTTTAGGATATTACCCAATGTACTTGTCGTTAAAAAAAGACTTAGGGTGAGTATCCAAAGCTGTGCGAGGTATACATATACACGGTGATTTTTTATCGGTGATCAGGGGTTGAAAATTATTAATAAGCAACAAAAATGGAATTTAACGGTTGATGTCTCAAACAATTAACTCACTGTTTAATTTATTTAATTTAATGATATTATTAAAACCAATCACCACTGGATACATGGACATCCTACATTAGTTATTGAAGTGAAGTATATACGACGTCAAGTGCCATCGCTTTGGCGGGAAATTTGACAGATATTACGTCAATTAACTTATCAGTTAAGTGTTGTTAACTCATAGACTAAACAATTAGTAGGGTGATAAATAATTTCAATTAAAAGTTAGTTTCAAAATATTTTTTTTACATAAAAAAATAAGTTTTGTTTCATGTAACTGCGACTTAAACGTAATCGTCATTAATAACTGAATTAGAAAAAATGGTTCCTGATCACCAAAAAAAAAACACCGTGTATAGGTGAGCGGTGCCCGAGGAAAAAAATCTACCAATAGGATTACCTCAGTCTCACAGCCAGCACAAATTCTGAGATGGAAAAAATATTTCTTACTTTAATTAATTAATTTTCTGCAAGTCATTAACACTGTCGTCGTAACTAAATGAACATTAGGGAAATTATATATTCGGCCAAAAATATTACGTCCAAACGGTGACTTAACAAATATACGAATTACAATAATGGTTGTTTATTTATCACCATGTGACCTAAGTACTTATCCACATGTTGATAAAAACCTTAAAGGACTACAATATTCAAATCAAAAACCTTTTTTCTCGGTACGACGAAAATGTAATACATTTACTGAAATGTCCATCAAAGGCAGTTTAAATAAAATATTTATGAGTGCGAACACGCGATGAATGTAATATGAACTCAACTCAAACTCTTCCGTTTGCTAAATAAAATTTCAAAATATTTATATTATCCTCCTAATATTATAAATGCAAAAATTTGTGTGTGGGTTTGTTACTCCTTCACGATGCAATGGCTGGTCGGATTTGGATTAAATTTGGAATGGAGATAGCTGGAGTAACACATCGGCTACATTTTATCCCGGAAAATTTTAAAGTTCCCGAGGGAATGACGGTAATCGAAATCTTACGCGGACGAAATCGCGGGCAGAAGCTAGTTTAGTATAAAAATTGTAGACTACGCTCAGCTCCCAGGGGCTGCAGACTTGAGTATTTGTTATTACTTTCAACTTGATACCTCCACGCGTTCCTGAGATAGGTCTTGACAGACAGACAGACGGACAATTGATCCTAGAAGGGTTCCTCGTCTGGTTCCTGATTACGATTACGTCTGGCTCTAGAGTTACGTGTCCACCAAACTTCCCCCCCCCCCCTTAAAACCACCAGCCAAAATCACAAGTATTAAAACTCTCAAAAATATCTAGTTCCTCAGATACAGGCGACTAAAGTGTTTTAATATAAATATATATAGATTGTTCATATTTGTTGTGTTTTGAGATTTTTGTGTATGTAGTAACAGCTTCGAAACCCTACACTGGGCATGATCCGATATGCTCTTGCCTGATTTTTTAAGGCACGAATAAAATACCTCCCCCTAACCAGGAAGGTCTATTGATAGTCTACCAATCGTTATTACATTGTTTCTACAACCACATCGTCTCATTGTGACGCGTCCTTATTGTCACACACTCTAATACACTTCCGTGTAGACCCTTAACGCAACTGTCTCCTACGGGAACCTACTCCTCACCGGCAGTAATTCAAAGTCGCTTGGGTGTGATTTGTCTCCCGCAAGTTTGAAGAGGGTGATACGGGCCGTAACTCCGTATCACCCAATTTGCGATCTGACAGTTCGCGGGCTTATCTTGCTCGACAGCCGACTAGATAATATGCCGCTGTCGATTGGATTCATTTTCAATTTTTGGAAATAGAATGGCATTCGCTAGAGCCCCACCTAGCCAAGATGCAAACGCTACTAATAAGGCTGATAAAATATCTAATAAGCAAAACAGGACTGCGCCGAGCAAACGCCGAACGTCCAGTGTTTTTTGTAGTGCAAGTAAAAACACAATTTATGGGATACGTAACAAACTTTAATAACCATTACCCTTTGAGTAGTCAGCTTAACGGAAAAAGATGGCCACTTTTTTCCGTTAAGTTGATAACTCGAAGGTGAATTGTTATTAAACTAAGTATGTGATATACCCTATAAGTTGTGTTTTCATTTGTATGTAGTACAAAAAACTACCAACCAATTTCAAGAAAATACTTTTATTTAATTAGAAAACACAATAATAGTAATGAGGGCGCCACTGTACATCCGACGTACGCTCGGCGCAGTCTTAATGACTCTCAAGGTTTCTGTGTGTTGAGTTGTGATAGTCTTCCTTTTAATTTAGGGATATTCCTTCATGTAAAATATTTCCCTGATTTTAATCGGACAAACCTCTAACGAAAATGACGCTTTCAGAGTTCAATGTTTCATAAACAGTCCCTTAATATTAAAAGTTGATAAGTATATGTATATGTATATGTGCATCTACAGTAGAATGGAATACCTTTGATATGATTCTCATAAGCGTGTCAAAGTTATTCCATTCACTTCGACGCATTTCATAATTTACCGGTGAGTTCAAGTAGTCCCGTCAGAGTACAAAACTCATTATAGGGCGTGACTTCTTAATTACGCAGCTTTATACAACATAGAGCTCAAAGAATTTAAAATTCACCTTGTGGCGGGGCTCCGACCACTCGACCCTCAGGGTGACTCTTGACTCGTACATACTCTATGAGCTACCACAGCGCAGTGTGACAAGGTCCTACGGTGAAATGCGAACACATTATCTTTACATAGTATAAAACAAAGTCGCTTACCGCTGTCTGTCTGTCCCTATGTATGCTTAGATCTTTCAAACTGCACAATATGAAAGGTGTTTATCACTACATAGAGGTAGTATAAAACAAAGTCGATTCCCGCTGTCTGTTTGTCCCTATGTATGCTTAGATCTTTAAAACTACGCAACGGATTTTAGTGCGGTTTTTTTTTAATAGATAGAGTGATTCCAGAGATTTTCATGTATAATAAATTCTGTTTTATGTACGGGTGTTCACATAAACTATATTCTCACTTCTCAATCTCTCAAGGGTTAGCTGGAAGAGATCCCTTAAAGGGATAAGTTCGCCTTTGTACATATTTTTATATTAATTGTATTGTTATGGTTTTTCTTTTGTACAATAAAGTGTTTACATACATACATACATACATAAACCGAAGCAAAGCGAGGGCGGATCGCTAGTTGATGATAAACACTGAAGTATCATCGAGTCGATACAACAACGAGTACATAATCATAATTTCCGCGTCTAATTATATCGGAATAATGAACCGGAGCGTGAACCGAATAACGAGGTATTTAATAATATGAGGCCTTTTTACCCTAATTGGACAAACAACTTAATTAAGGCAGGTATTGGACAGGATTTACAATGGTATTGTTCTCGACGGGCATAAAACAGCCTGTTTGTTGAATTAAATACTCGTAATTGGCTAAATCTAAATTGCGATTTGATTGTGTTCTAAATATAAATTGTAAAATCAGTAATTTGAAACTACTTGGTTGCCTTTCCAGATTTGGCGTATTTTCCAAACATTGTCAGTAGGTACAATACCGACGACACATACCTACATTGGTTAATATGAATAGAGAAAGCAGTGAAGTCGCGTTTTTTAACTAAGTAATAATGACTCAAATAAACCGGTCAACAAAATGATAGTGAATTTTTTTTTTTTTTTTTTTCTTATATATCCTGCTTGCTTGGCAATCTGCTTCTATGAAACAATAATCCAATTTGATGTCAGATGATATTCATCAGAAAGTTTTCGTTTTTCCCATTTAGTCTTTGTCTGCGAATCTAGTCGCCAGGTCCAACAAACTATTCCTCTTCAGACGGGAGAATTGCAGACTGCCTGATCCTTGGAGCTGCGAGGCTAATACATTCCTGTGATGTTTGAGTCGAGATTGGTAATTTTCACTGAATTTCGAAATTTCCTGCTTTACTGTTTTTAGGTTGAGGTCCAAGTTAACATATCTGTTGCTTATGTAAGGTTAACGGATTTTGATGCAGTTTTTTTAATAGAAAGACTGATTCAAGAGGAACGTTTTTGAATATAATAAATTCTGTTTTATGTACGGGTGTTACAGACACACGGTTGTTGGCCGTGTGGTTGCCGGCAGAATAGAATAGTACCACTCCATACCTTCCTGTGGAAGTCGTAAGAGACGACTAAGGAATTAAAGGCTTGTAGTATTTTTAGGCGATGGGCTTGCAACCGCTGTCACTTATATACACATGATATACATCTTAGCCTGTTTGTGCAAAATGTGGTTACAGAATTAACAACTGGCTGTTAAAGTTGTTGGTAATTCTGTAGCTCTGCCTACCCCACTCTGGGATGAAGGCGTGACGGTATGTATGTATGTATGTTACAGAAAACTCACATAAACCGAAGCGAATCGAAGGCGGGTAACTAGTTGCAGAATAAAAAGCTCAAGTTCTTTTAAGCTAGATCTATTTGTAGACAAAAAACACTTACTCATTTAATACTGTAAAACGAAACTTAAGCACTTTATTACATTACAATATTATGTAACGCAGTGGCAAAAAAGTGAACTAACATGACTTCATATTTAATTAGACCCTTTTGTATGGATAACAGCGCCACAAAACCCGCAGAGATTATATTGTCATGTTATATATTTACGCAGTCATAAAATGGCGGCTAGGCGGCCATTTTGTCGTTATTTCCGAGTTTAGTGAATTCCTCGGTTTACAACGGTTGTACACGCTGTATAATTTAATGACCCTCGAAGGGCCGATGTTTGCTATAAAAAGGAATCAATACCTTCCTTGGCTTAAAATCTTACCAAATACATAAAGTGTATTGTCGGTACCTAGGAAAAGGGAGGTTATAAAGGTCACATCCGTTAGTTCACCTCAGTTATTGATAACGCATAAATATGTTTATTTATATCCATATAAAAAGAAAAAAAAAAAAAAAAATACGTTTATTCACTACACACATGACACACAGAAAAAAAAGTAAAAACAAAAAAAGCAATAGAAATAGTAGTGTCTTCGCGGCAGTGAATTGGACACTGGCTCAGCATAATGCTGAGGTGTTACACACCTGCAGCGCTGATTTTCAGCCAGCTCCGTTTGTGACAGACGGACGGTACGCTAAACGAACTTCAACATAATTATGTTCAGAAACGATATGCAGGTGCCCTATATTAAGAAATCTGTATCTGTGGTTGTACTTTAATGTTAACATTAAAGTATTACATGTCATTATAGTATCGGTTATCGCTGTAGTTGCATCTTAATGTTCACTATAAAGTATCGGTGACATATACTTTAAAGTGAACATTAAGATACAGGGAAACTATTTACAGATACAGGTTTTTCACACGTATAATTAGGCATTAAAACCCTCGTGTGATCTAATTATGAAACTCGCTTTTCGGCTCGTTTCATAAAACCACATTCGTGTAATGCCTCTCGTTATGCACCAGTCACATAAATAACTATTTCCTACCGATGTTTTTGTCGAGTGAACCAGTCATTCGGAATATGATAATAGGCAACTCATAAATGTTTCCGATTCGAAAAGTTTTTATGCGATACGTATAAAAGAAGTGTCGGAAGCAACTTGCCGAATAATACTGCCAAAATAAATTCACTTTACTGATTGTAACAAAAAATCGCTTTGGTATTCATGGTCATACCCATTTTAACGGTTGGAATCGTCATTCATAAGTTCTTAACAAAGATGTTTTTTATACGAGTAGTACCATACACGATGGGGTAAGATGGAGTTTTTTGGAACACAATTGGTTTTAAATTTCATACTATTTACATACTACTACTATACTAGTTATTTTGTATTTTTTTTATTTAAGGATTCGTCCTAAAATAAGTTATTAATAGAAATAATCCATGCGGATCTAAAATCAAGTTCTATTCAATTCGAAACCAAAGTTGGTAACGAAACAGAAATCCTCTGTTTTCGACAACTTGTCAGTCAGCGGCAGGAAACTTTTCGACGGACTAATTTAACTTCACATTTCAAGGTGTTTATTAATTATAGCGTCGATTTCTATATTTCAAGTAGCCAATTTCCTGTTAACTTTTGAAAAAATCTGTAATCTTTCGCTTTTGAAAATCTATTTAGTTTTTAGGGTTCCATAGTCAAAATAGGAACCTTTTTCGATATGTCTGTCCATCCGTCTTTCCGCAGTTTAGCCCAGACACTCTTAGTTTTGGAAAGCTGTAATTTGGCATAAATATACATATTAAATAGTAACGCCGAAGTGGTAAAATAAAATCTTGAAAAAAAACCTTCCATAGGTACACGTATCTTGGAGATGTATTTTATATCTCGTCTACTCCATGTTGTGAGGTATCAAAGATAAGGTCTTTCACAAATATTGCTGGTTTGTGTGAATAATTTTTCGATAAAGGGCTTCGTTTGTGAAATATTAAAATGTAAAGTGCAAATTTTTGTTAGAGTTCCTTAATTTTAGTCCTTAATTTTAGTACATGTTTTAATGAAAACGCCCTGGTACTACATATTGATCATACCTCTGTATAACATATATATATATTTGCCTGCGGCTCAGCCTTACTAACTCTTATTCGTCCAGCAACAGCTTGCTTCCTGGTCTCTACAATAATGTACAGAGTGTGATAGTAATAAAAAGTTACTTCGGGTTTGTATTTCTCCCCCACTTGCACTTATACGCGACCTAACCCGAATCCAAAAGGCTTTTTAAGACCCCTTTAACTGTCTTATTATAATTACTCCAATTTAAAACTTCTCAGTAAAAAAGTTAGCTTCGTAGCGCTACGAATCCTTAGCTCTACGCCGTAGCTAAGTTCTACTACAGCTCATTTGTGTGTTCGTTGCTTTGGAATGTACGTAAAAACCGAAAAGTAAAAAAACCTATAAAACGGTTTTTTAATAATATAAAAATTGTATCAATCAATACAGTAACGAGTGAGCTACCCATGTTTAGCAAGTTTAATCATTTCATAGTATATTGGATGGCGGCACAGTACACGAACAAGTTTAATACCAAGCAAGTAAAGTAAGGTTGGGTTAGGCTTTTGACTATCGAATTATGTTCCTATCAACGATTTATACCCGTTCTCGGTACTAAAACTGCGAATCGATTGACTATTTTACATTGTGTTTAAATTTTGCCACATGTCTACAGCGTAACTGATATTACAGTTTTGACATTTCGTCAGTGCGCGTGCAATACCGCGTAAGTAAAAAAATCATGTAGTTGCAAAATGTACCTTACTGTCTTAGGTGCTAAGGTGTACTTTGCAACTTATTTAATTTGTTAGTTACGCGGTATTGCAGGCGCACTGACGATTTCTTTTCTTTGGCTTAAAAAAGATAAGGAGAGAGTTACAATTAATTTAACAGAGTCTTATCTGGGGATTTACAGTCTGTGAGTACTTAGAAGATGCTTCGGTTTTGTACATCTCTCTCACTCGCTCTTAATAGGATTGTATGACAGTGAGTGAAAGATAAGTATAAACCCGAAGCAAGCTATCGCACTGTAAGTCACTATACACCTATTGCTATCGTACTGTCAAAGTTATGATAGCTCTTACTTAATTGACAGTAATGGCAATAAAATTAATAATGGTAACTTTACGTGTACAGATGAAGTAAAATAAAGCCCTCACAACCTACACGTAAAATAGGCGCTAGATGTCAAGTTCTGGAAAACAGCCAGCTATTATAAAAAAAATAGAAGCCCTTACAAATTGAAAAGTCAAGCGTAAATGTACAGTCGAAGTAAAAAATATGTTTACACTTTAGTATCCTCTCTATTAACGTTATGTTTCAACTGTTGAATACGATTAAACTGACAAGGTACTAAAGTGTAAACATATTTATGACTCCAACTGTACGTATGTTACGTAAATGTATTGTTTTTTCAATAAAAATGCTTCTGTTGAATATACTTGGCAATATATCTCGCATGTCTATTATGTTTGATATTTAACTAGCGGCGTCTAAAAATAAAGTCCATACACACAACGCTCTCAATTTTCAATATTACACAATAAACGAAATGTACCCTATTAAGAATCCAATTCGCAGTTCATTTAACCAAAAAATCTTTTCGATTCCGGTGGATTACTGCAATAATAGACTTTTAAAATAGAATCTATAGGGGAGGCCGATTAGGGGGTTGTAAGGGGGGCATAAGGGGGTTATAAAGGGGTTATGGGACGGAGTGTGTTGACCGCCACTAATCTCCAGCGGTTTTATTGTGATGTATGGACCCGCTGACGTCGCGGTGTAGACAAAGCAATACAGTATTATCGGATTACGATTATAGACTTGAAATGACGTGCAATTTCAAGACTACAATGTTAAGACTGCAATTTTGTAGCTGAAAATGCATTGCCAACTCTGCGGGGTGATTATTCCACGAGCATTTTAGCAGACCTTAACGAAGTCGACGTGCGGAGCTCCTATTTCTAGGTTGTTTTGGCCCTTCGGGTCCTCTAAAGAAATATCGTAATCTAAACCTACCTGTTAATTTTGGCTAGTCTACTCTCCGTCATCCACATAGGTGAACAACATAGGTCAACTACAGATATTGTCACGTAAATAGATAAGAGCAATTAAAACGTTGACAGTAAGATAACATGGTAAAGATGATAATGGTTTTTACCGCTTATAATCCGTCCGACCCTGTAAGTATGCCGGGTGCTGTATGTTTGGCGGGTGGTAGGACCTTGTGCAGGGTCCGTCCGGATCGCTACCACCGTCTTATCCATTAACCTACCGCCAAACAGCAGTGTTCGCATTGTTGTGTTCCGGTTTGGGGATAAGACAGCCGGTGAAATGACTAGCACAGAGGCATTCCATCTTAGTCCTCAGGGTTGGCAACGCATTTGCAGTCTTAGGATTGCTCTGCATTCTTGTGAATGCGAATGTCTATGGGTCACAGTTTCCACTTACCATCAGGTGGCCTGTGTGCTCGTTTGTCACCTCTATGCCATAAAAAAAAAAAAAAAAAAGTATTTTATCTTATCTTTTATCCAGCGCCTTTATTCTCGGCGGTAAAATCCTAATGGTATTATGGTATTGTTATTAACTCGGCCGCCATTACTGTTAACTAAATAAGAGCTATTTAAACGTTCATAGTACGAAAACAGCTCAAAAGGGGAGATTATAAAAATACACACCTTTGATTTTTTCTTCAGATTCGGGAAAAAAATTGCACGTTTGTTGGGATCATCATTCTGAATAAGAAAAAAATGTTCTCCCGATATGTCCCCAGAAATATGTATGGAATTGTCCGTTTTGTCACTAAAATCCAGTTGGTAACAAAACGGACAATTCAATTACATATTTTTTCGAAACCCAAAAACGATATTGTTTTTACCGAGTTGAATAGAGGCTCTGGTAAAAGCGTGATGGCGCCTGCTGTCCCATCTCCCCTGTGCTGCTGTTCGATCGTCCCATATTTCAGCCGACGCGACGTTTCCTTGGCACGCCGACTGCGCCGCGTTGACGTATTACGTCGTTAACACTGCCGCGGCTGATGAGATTAACCTTTATGCCTTTAGTACTCGTAGACTAGGAATGATATTCTGTATAAATTACTTATAAAATTATTACTTAAATAAAAATGTCAGGACAATTAGTTCTTACTGCCTGCGCAACAGTGACTACGTTTCCTAGTAGAGTGGTGGTGGTGGTGGTGGAGTGGTTTTACTTACCTAATTAATAACAAAAATTAAGAAATGGTAACTTTAGTTATGTTAGTAACGAACATTAACTATACTGCTATAAGATAGATGTTGGTATCTCAAACAAAACTCTTGAAGCAAGATGATTGTAGATCTGCATCTTTATTGAATTTGAGGTACCTACCGTATAGTTTAATTAGGTACACTTTTTGAAAACCACCCATATAATAATGGCCCCGACAACTACCGACTAGTTAAGGTTCCATTTTTATCAAATCCTGACCTAACAAATGTATAAAATTTAAATTCAAACTGCAAGAACTCAAAAATAAAAGTTTAATTTAGAAACTGTCACAGTCACAAGTGTCTGCGCGTGCGCACCATAGTCCCATGTTCGGCGATGCCACGCTCGGCCTACTGACATTCGGCCTCGTGCAGCAATATGGCGCGGCGGACGTACCGGAAGTGGTAGAAAGAGAACACTATCATGAACGAGAAGAAGTATAACACTGAAACAAGTAAGGCTAGTAAGAAACGGTTAAAATAAATAGGTAAATCGTCAATAACTGGCCTCTTTAGAAAGTGTCATTTAGTTACTACATAGCCATCAAATTTCTTACAAACGCTGTTAGTAAAGAAACTTGGACAGTACTCCACTAACTACTCCAGTAGTCAATTAATATTTAGTTGATTATTGAAACCACTCGATACATAAGATCTTTTCATTTCAAAAAGTGGGCGTTTTGGATCGGATTTGTCAGTCGTTTTTGTTAGACGTTACTCTTCCATACTTATTATATTTCGATGGAGAAAATACACATTATGGAACGGAACAAACAATTGAGTATGATGTCTTAAAGTTCATTTTTTTATCCCGTAAACTAAAATAACAGCTACAAAATATGTCAAACATAAAATTAATAAGCCAGTTTTTACGAAACAGTGCTGTTATTTGTTTCGGTTCGTGGTGTTATTATTAATACCTAACCGATACAATAAAAAATACAATATACGTTAAAAATATATTTATAGCTACTTATCGAAAATGAATAACAAATAAAATCTACATTGTATTCAACCTTTAAGTTAACCTACTACTGGACAACTAGTGGCAATATAAAAAAAATAACACTGACGTGACGTAAATATTAGATTTTTTTTGTAGGTATTTACAAAAATTGAAAATATCTCCAAGAAGGTGACATTATTACCTAAAGTATTGTATCATTTGGAACTTCACGAATTACCCGCTCATTGCGTTACAAACACTTATATATCAATAAACATAAGCACCTACCTATATTTGTTTCGGTAAGTACCGGTTGTATGACATCACTATTTGTTAGACCGCCCGACCACCGGCATACAGATGTAGTGAATAATCTTTTCCCATAATTTTTTGTCGTATATGTTCGTATTTATCTAGCTTTCTCAATTAGCTTCAGTACCCATCAATATGCCAACTGAGAAAGCAAGATAAATACGAAGTTATCCGACCAAAAACGTTGGTAAAGGATTATTTACTACATCTGTACATCCCGTGTGGTTGCCGGGTTAGAATAGTGCCACTCCATGTCTTCCCGTGGATGTCGTAAGATAGTGCAGTCATTGAAGCGAAAAATACGGTCTTACCTCCGAATTTTTTTTACTGTGAACCGATTTGCTTGAAATTTTGGAATTAGGCTCATCTTACCCTTAACTTCAAAAGTGAAAATGATCTGAACTCCGCCTATTATTTTTAAGGGGTGTAAACAACCCCTAAATGGAAAAATTTACATTGAGCCATTTTATCGCTAGAAAACATGTCTAATAGTAAGTGGTGAAATTGTAAAGTGTTTTCTAACACAATTACCTCATATTAAAATCATTTTCAACCCCTTGAAAATCTTACAACCCTTGTAAACAACACCTAAATTGAAAAAATCACAAAAAAATACTTTGGTATGACATAAAAAGATGTAAGTATAAAGTAAGTAATATTTTATATTCTCTATAATAATTATCAAATTTTTAACCCCCTTTTAACCCTAGAAAAGTACCCCTTGATAAATTTTTTTTTTTTTTTTGATTAAATAAAAAGGATTTAAATATTATTCCACACTCTCGAAAATGATCATCATATTCTTAAGCTAAAACTACCCTTAAATTAAAACAGTAAATATATATGATTACTGCTACCATTTTACGTATATAAGTTAGTAACATAAGTTTTTGGACCATAACTCCTTCAATTTTCATGCTATCACAATTTATAGAAATCCATTGTAAAGGTAATTAAGAGAGCTACAACATCCTTTATTGCAATACATAGTAAAAAACCTTTTTCTAAAACGGTGAAGGGTTAAAGGGCTTAAGAGAGGCTGTGATTGCGCTGCCACGCGCTCTTTAAATAATCATATCTCCGTCATTTTTTGTTTAACAGAAAAAACAAAAAAATTGAATTGTTTGTCAGAAAAATACCTTATTTTTTATCCCTACACTTTTATACGTATCTGTCGTCATTTTTGAGATATTATGAAAAAAAGGTGGGTGTTTTAAGAATTTGAAATTTTTTGATTTTTTTTAATCGTGACTTTTTTGAAAAATATGTGTCCTGAAGCAGCCAAACTGATACAATCTATCAAACTCTTTATAATAAAGTTAATTCTAGGTGGAATACGATTAATTTTAATTTTGGTGGAAATGGCACTTATGAAACCCATTGATTTTAAAGGATAAACATTAGATGCTCCTCTTATTTGCAATACAACTCACTTATTTTACGTGCAAAAGACTTATAATAGTGCTCATTTTAAAACTTATTTCAAGCACTACAAAACCCTGTTTTATTAGAATGCATAAAATGCATCTGCTCGCCGCTAGATGGCATTGACCACATCGATTAAATTTCAGACAATATAAAAACGGCTTTGATCTTTAATATCTAGCTTAATATTGCACTTAGAATACTTTATAAAAAACCAAATTGTTATTTTTTTTACCTGCTACAATTTTGTTCCTTATAAAAATTTCGATAAAACGTATACTTTTGGAGATATTTGCAAAAAACCGATGAAAAACGTGATAAAATTGCGAATTTTGAATTGCCAATAACTTGAAAAGTATTGGATTTTTCGAAAAACTTTATAGATGGTTTTTTGCTTAAAATTAGGCCTTCTATCGATATCCGAGGTTATTTTGAAGAAAATAACAAACACCCCCGAGAAGTGGTGGCAACCACCACCAGGGTGGTTGCGGAGTTCAAATCATTTTCACTTTTGAATTTAAGGGTAAGATGAACCTAATTCCAGAATTGTATGCAATTCGGTTCACAGTAAAAAAATTCGGACCAATAATGCTTCAATGACTGCACTAAGAGGATAAAGGAATAAAGCTAAGGGAATAAAGGCTGGTAGTACTGTAAGGCGATGGGCTTGCAACCTGTCACTAATACACTGGTAAACATCTTAGCCTAAGTGTGCAAAATGTGGTTACAGAATTGGGTAAGGCCACGGAGCGTTCGAACCGCCGCCGCGAGAGTGTTACCAAAACAATACATGTAACATTACAAAAAGCATTTATTTTCCAGGTATTATGTAAGAACCTAATCATAACTACCTATTGTAATTAAAAATAAATGCCACAGACAAATCTTTGTCTATTTTGGTAACACACAAGACAGGGCGGTTCGAACGCCCCGTGGCCTTACTCAATTATCAACAAGTTTTAAGAATTGTTGGTAAATCTGTAGCACTGCCTACCCCAATCTGGGAATAAAGGCGTGAGTTTATGTATGTATGTATGTATGTATCTGTACATCTATACCGATGCCACGGTTACACCCCTGACAGTGACCACAAATCATAATTTAGAGGAGCTAATCAATTAGCGGGAGTGATCCGTCATCGCGACCGCGTCCATCAGCGTAATCATTTATACGGCAATTAGTAAAATGTGTTCCCGATCCGATGATTAAAACATTGCCGCGCGTATTCTGGAATGATCCATGAGAGTACAACTTTGCTACCTAGTAAGTTACACCATCGCAATGGTAAGCTCAGAAAGCATTTTTTTTGGTTAACTTAATTTAAGTACCTAATTCTTCTGGCCTTAATCATTAAAAATAAATAATAAGTAGATACATTGGTAAGGAAAAGTCGCGTTGACGTGTTTAAAACTTTGTTTTGATGCGCTGTAACGTGGTACATTCATGTGTAAAAATAAGGGAGAACGTAACTTCACAAAAATAGGTCCCAATGCCCCTTATTTCAGTGTAATAAAGACTTCGTAACATATTTATGAGCGGATTCTTTCGATACATTTTTTTGCACTTGACCGTACCCAGAGGGACTAATTATGAACTAATAATAATTAAAGTGTACAGGTACACTATTCCAGATCGATCTCAATCCCGAATTTTCATAATACTGACTGTTTTTTTTTTTAAATGGAGATTATTGCTTTTTTTCTTCCTTAAGTATGTTTCAAATAGTTTAACCTAACCTACGTAAAGTAATAATATTACGAATTAAAATTATAATAGAGGTAGGCGTAAAATAATTTTCAGCTAACATTAAAATAAATAATTTAGAAACAAGCTGTTTTATTGGTGTTCCCTGTACATAAAAAATTATATTATCTTTACTTAGGCACACCAAAATAGCAAATTTAAGAATAAATATCAGAATAACGTCGTTTGATCTGTGAGAGTGCAGTCGTTTGCGGCCACAGCCTGATTAATATGATTGACGACTACATGAATAATACGAGTAACATTTAGCGTTCGTCCACATTAAGTTAATCAAGTGTGCTTAAAAAATAGCGTTAGTTATGTGTAATAATAATAAACGACAAGATTTTTTTTTCAAACTAAGTATTCAAAGTGAAATGTTATTGTGCTTAATAGTAGATTGTTCAACAAGGGTCTAAATCAAGCCATAATGACACGAGATATTTAAGCACGCGAGCAAGCAAATACTAAAAAAAAATACTTTAATACCTAGAGATTAAAAAGAGTGCAGACACAGTAACATTTTAAGAGCATAAGAAGTGAAAAGACATTTATAGCGAAATTTATTTTCGTTGTACTCATAATATTATATTAGTTAAAACCCGAATGAAAATTTATCCATTAACGATTTGGTCATAATTTAAATAAGCACTAATCGAATGAAACTAATATGAATTAATTAATTCAGATTAAGATACAACTTGTATCATACAAGTGTATGCAGCTGTAGTATTGTTAGGCGATGGGCTTGCAATCTGTCACTAATATACATAGGGTAAACATCTTTGCCAGTTTGTGCAAAATGCGGTTACAGAATTACTAGCATAATATAAAAACGACCCCCTATTTCTCCTGGTCACGCTATAACTTGAGAAAGGCTGAACCGATTTGGCTGATTGCTTTTTTGTTGTATTTGTCATTGACAGGACAAGGTTTGTAAGAAAGAAAATAATTAAAAAAAACACTGGAAACGTCATAAATTTGCAGCGGGGCGAAGCCACCGGCGGGTCGCTACTATAGATAGTGATGAAAAGGTAAAGTACCAACCTGCTCCGAAAAATGTGCACAGCCCGCTGACACAAGCGAGGTTCACCAGTCGGTGATGTTCATCCTTTATCTTTGGAGCTGAAAAATCATTTCATTAATAAAATATGCACATGGCTATAGTAAATTAGTCATGATGTTTATAGCAAATTTAATTGTGAAACTCATTTGAAAGTGCTGACCAAGTAACGATTCGGAAAACAATAGACAAGATATGGTATTTTTTCTAATTTTAAAATATTTCGCAGAATATTCTACATTACCAATCAATATTGATTAATATTGATTGGTGATGTGGAATTATCTCGGGATATTTAGTCTATTGACGGCCCAAGTACCTACCTTCTATCAAGTATCCCTAACATTAAATGCAACAGTGACATTAAATTGCGATACAAACGATTTGAATAGTGACACATTTGAATAATATTTTGTATATAAATTGGTGCAAACGCCCGTGCCCGTACTTAGTAATAAAATTTGATAGCGAGTCGACATTGACGCTAACTTTCGTATCGTCATCGAGTAGTAAAGGTGAAGTAAACTTAAAGAATTCATGAAAATGTGCGTTTTATAGGTTCGTGCTATATACAGATATGGTTAGTTCCAGAGGGCCCAGACAAGATGCATTACGCTAACTATCGTTTCTATTCGTTTAGTTTTTAAGCCAATCGCGTCACTGGTAGATGACTTGATACGAAAAGTCACGTGATATGCCAGAGATGCGATTGATTTACAAACTAAACGAAGAGAAACGTTAGCTAGCGTAGTGCATCTTGTCTGGGCCCTCAGAATACGCTTTCGAATAATGCATATTGAAATGTACGTGCTTTAGCTACCAACCTCGTCAATGTGAAACGTCCTTTCAATAGGATCATTCAGAGATCCAAATAAGTTGAACCAGACCCGTCGGTACGAGTAACATAGCCCCACTATACAAAAGAGCTCTGAAACAGTTTCAGGGTGGTATTCTGTCGTATACATTCGTCGACGAACAAACTGACGAGTCTAAGGGCGGTAGAGTTTTCGTAAAGATACGGTCGCGCGTTTGCCGTCACTTTCACACATTAGAGAGCAAGAGCAAACGTGACAGCGATACGAAACGATCGCCCTAACGTGACTTTTAAGTGAGTAGTAAGGCATGACTGCATTGACGGTATCAACAATAAAAAAAGTAGGGTAGTTTGGATTTTCACAAACATTCGCAACGAAGACGACGTCGCTGATAGTAGTATTATATGGGTCAAGTAATGATTGTCGTTCGAGTAAGTATAGTCGAGTTCATTCATATGTACACACATTATTACCTTGTCTATTTAATGTTAGGTTTAAACCGGTTACTCTACAGAATATGACATTCGCAAAAGATCATACTAGCAAAACATCATATACGCATAACATCATACTAGCAAAACACGATATTCGCAAAACATTATATTTACAAATAGTCGGGTTTTGTTATAAAATCATTAGGTAGGTTTAGGTTATGTTATATTTATATCAGGCCTGGAGGGCCAAACTACCCAGAAATAGGAGCTCCGCCGTAGCGGAGCTCCGTTGACACTATCTCATTCATGTCTTAATAATAGTTAAGTTTTGCTAATGTGATGCCTTGCTACTATGATGATTTGCGAATATGATGTTTCGCTTTTATATTTTTCAGAATATCATGTTTTGCGAATATGGTATCTAACGACGGAAGGGTTTAAACTACCATACTTACATGAATTATCAAAGCGATTAAAGTGACAAGGTACTAAAGTGTACGCATTAGAACGAGAGCAAGAATAACACCGCTGAAACGGTTTCAGCTGTGCACACAAGCTTATTACCGTATCTCTAATCAATAGTCTGCCCGCATCGCAGACCATATTTGCTGACTACTCAAAACACATACACCCTATTACGACTAAGTAAGGCTGAAATTGCCACGTCAGTCGGCCGCGTAAAATACCTGGCTCTGCAGCATGGGATAAAATAAGGGCATCCGAACGTGATTGGTTTTCAGATACAAAAATGGATGAGTGTATGTATGTATGTATGTATGTAAACTCTTTATTGTACATAAACAATTACAAGACATTTTTGCATCAATATAATGTACATAGGCGAATAAAATTTATCTCATATGGGATCTTTTCCAGTTAACCTTGGAGTAGAATAAGCAAGGACAATGCCGAATAAGTGAGAAAGTGTAGAGAATAGGGTATTTGACAAGAGTAAAATTAAATTGGTTTTTCATTAATAACAGATAAACATTATAAAAATACGAGGAAAACATCAATCTTTTATTTATATTTGCAATTTTAAGATTTTTAAATCAATAAAATGCAACAATAAGGACGCTGTTTGATTGTGACGTCACAAGATAATAACGGGATAGATGCTTTCCGCCTACATCTCGATATGGCTAGGTAGCTGATACGACCAGATCGCTTTGTGACTACATCTCGATCTGACTACATCGCTTTTTGCCTAGATCGCTATACGACCAGATCACTTTACGAAAGCATCTCAAAAAGTCCGAGTCGCTAAATGACCACATTGTTTTTTTCACCTTATGTCTGTCTTAGCAATACTGACGGAGCCCCGCATGGCGGGGCTCCTATTCCTGGGTCATTTGCCCTTCGGGCATTTGAAGTTACCTAACGAACCTAACCTACCTAGCAACGCAAACGAAGTAGTCATTTTGCAACTCGGACTTTTAGAGATGTAGTCGCAAAGCGATCTGGTCGTATTACGATCTAGGCACAAAGCGATCTAGTCAAATCGAGATGTAGTTGCAAAGTGATCTGGTCGTATTTGCTACCTAGTCCTAACGAGATGTGGACCTAAAGCTTCTATACCATAATAATCCCTATAAATACCATAGTAACGGAGCGTTTTTGATGTTTCATAAAAATAAGCTGATTTGACTTTTGTCAAATACCGTATTAAATAAGATTGTTGGAATGCAGGTATGTGGGTTCACGAGTAAAAGTAACGGATATTTTGAAGGTCAGTAATTAATTGTAACAGGTTAAAAATATTTTTTTGTAAAGTTAATGTTTGGGTATAGTAGAACACAAAACAATTTAATCTGCTTATGCCCGGTTCCTATATTCAAGAAACGAATCGTTTTCCTTACGTCTCGTTAAAATTTGACACATTTTGTACGTAGCAAATGTCAAATTTTAACGAGACGTAAGGAAAACGATTCGTTTCTTGAATATAGGAACCGGGCATTAATGTATCTGCATTAATAAATTATTTTCATTTATTGAATTCTACTATTTATTTTTTCTTGTTGGATTTCATTATTTGAAAACAATTTCAGCGGTACACATTCAATCAAGCTAGGGTTTAGCCATCTTCGGGCCAACTGTTTTATTTCAATCGAGACCAAAATCTAGACGAGATGCCACAACGCAGGATAACGCTAGTGATTTTCGAAAATCGAAAAAGTATAAGTACAGGGTTGACTTACGCTGATGACCAGAGCCCGGATTTTTCGCGGCAAAACAAAAAACTGTCACAATCTAGCTAGTGTTAATTTTTTTTTTTATAATTTATCCATAGTTGTGTAATAAAGGTCTACGAAATAAATCTATTCAATTAAACATTTTACGTGAGCTTTGTAAAAAAATATATAGAAACAGATGCAATTCCTTCTTTGAAATCCACGTCAGCACACACAGCAGCACATGACATTTTATTTGGTTTGTGACAGTGATAGGAGTATAGTAGTGAGAGATAATCATTAATTTCTCAACATTCTCTGGAAGTAGACAATTTCTGAAGTGTCCATTATTTTCAATGAGGTAGTACAGTCACTTCATTCAAAGTTTTACCTCTTAGTCACCCGACGGATTATTTTATTACTTGATAATGATAAAGTAGGAGTTTAGATTTAGATGGAATAACACATATAAACAACTGTCGCGAATGATTGTAAAATAATGTAAACATAATAATACTCAATATCGATAAAAAAAGAAATCTTACACTAGCTAGATTGCGACAGTCTTGTTAAGCCGTGAAAAATCTAGGCTCTGCTGATGACAGATCCCGTCGACACGTCAACTCATTACATTTTGAGTAGAGATAGAGAAAAGAAAAGTTACAAGCGTTTGCATCTTGGCTAGACCAGCTGTTTGAAGCAGCACTATTAAAGTCCATTATGGCATCACCAGAGGCGAGCGTTAATGATTGTTAATTGCTATGACGATAACAAAATTAAGTACCGTCTTTGAAGCGGACGCACGCCCGGCCGACCTTAGTGATCGCCAGCGAGAATATGGCCATCATGATAAATGTAGCCACCAGAAGATATACCTGTCAACACAAAAATCAACATTTTAGTGACATTATACAACGCCATATCGTTTGAATATGGAATTTGACAAGAGTGAAATTAAATTATTTTTTCATTAACAACAGACAAACATTGTAAAAATACTAGGAAAATATCAATATTTTATTTATGTTTGCTATTTTAAGATTTTTCAATTCATATAATTTAACAATAAGGACGCTGTTTGATTGTGACGTCACAAGATCGTAATATATTAATTCCATACGTTTAGTTTCACTTCGTCCACATTCCCATTTCGTTCACATTCCTACTTCGTCAGCAATATCATTTCGTCCACAATCAATTCCCAATTCGTCCACTTCCTATATAGTCAACATTCCCATCTCGTCCAAATTCCCATTTCGTTCACATTCCCACTTCGTCTACATTTTATTTTTGTTTTATATTTTTTGGTGTGACATTGTCCCCTGATATTTATTTTTTATTTGATATTTTAACCATAGTGAATTGGTTCTTTGGTTTTGTTTACATCTTTTGCAAGTTCTATTGAAGGCGACCTTAGATGAAGCTACATATGCTTAGTGAAGCGAAGTCTACCTGATCTCGCTGATTGCCGCGTCGTCGGGACGACTCGAGCGGTCGCGGTATCGGGTTATTTCGAGTCGGTGAGCACGACAGAAACCCCTCTTATTTGTCAATAGACACGATAAACGCTTCTCGGAATGTCACTTGAGATATTAATACAATAATATTCATCAATAAGCTATGAGAGCGAGTTATGTCATGTTATCACCGCCAAAAAACCTGCTTTCAAATTAAAAAAAACGCATCTAAATCAGTTCATCCGTTTAAGAGTTACGGTGCCACAGACAGACACACACACACATACAGAGACTTACATGTCAAACTTATAACGCCCCTTTTTTGAGTCGGGGGTTAAAAATAACAATAAAATAAATACATATCACGTATAAAAAACTTGCACTTGCCGCTGGCAGTGGGGCAGGGCTCAAGCTACCGGTGGTTAGGGCTGAAAAGAGAGGAACCTATACTATTAGGTATTGTTATTAGGGGCGTTGGTTCGACGATATTAACCCTTAAATTGGCAAAAAAAAAACAAGTGAACATTATTACACCCGTATTCACAAACGTCACTATGAGGTCTCACAGTGCTCACGAACGCACAGGGTGGTTCAAATCGTGTCAGAAACAAAAGGTCAGTCAAACAATACCAATCACAAAGCTTTATTGAACGCAGTGCGTTTACTCAGTGAAGGATCCCTTAAGTATTGTTTGTGAATACGGGTGTTAGATTACACTAGCAATTTAAGGGTTAAAAATAATGCTCACCCATGATGAACCAGACTAACTCATGATATGGCAAATTGGAAGAAACTTGGAGA
The DNA here is from genome assembly GCA_963966035.1 of Acleris laterana. NCBI lineage: Eukaryota > Metazoa > Arthropoda > Insecta > Lepidoptera > Tortricidae > Acleris > Acleris laterana. The sequence continues at coordinate 5,699,990 of OZ014457.1, forward strand.
GCCATACACCCAACAGTTGGCATTCAAATAAAATGCTGTAGATGAAGAAGACGAACATTGTAATAATCCATTAGCTTCCCGCGGCCGTCACTAGACCGTCAGTCTGCGTTCTGGGAGCCCTGGCAACGCTTTCCGATCTGCGATTGCCAAAAAACCAACCATCGAGGAAATCCTCAGGGCGGCCTATATCCAGCAATGGACGTCTTTCGGCTGATATGATGATTTTTAACTAAAGTTAACCTTAGAATCACTAGCTAATAAAACTATTCGAGAGTCAAGAGGCGTTCTTGAAAGTCGGAAAAGTGCGGAATTGGATCAGTTTGACAGTTTTAATATTTACCTAATAGATTCAGATTTTAATAAATTAAAAACACCCGTCGAAATTTAAGAGCAGATAACTGCACAACAGATAATGCATGGAAATAGTAATCTGTTCATGATCAACAAAGTCACAAACAGACACACATACACACTAGGCGTTAAACTTATAACACCCATTTTTTGATCAGAGGGTTTCACAACATGAAAAACACTTCAGAGTCTATTTTAAGAATACCAACAATGGCGGCTTATAACGTAGCCTTGCCAATTTTCTAGAGGTTTTAAATTACGTGACCTTATCAACCAGGAAGATGGAATAGCTAAAAATAAACTTTAATCTCGAACCCTGTAAACAAATCGACTAGTTACTTTCTCAAGCTCGCATTTACACAAACAAATCCTTCTAAAACCACCCTACACACTCTATGCATAAAGCTCAACATTCCAAACTCAATGAGATTCTAATACACCGTCAAAGAAGTAACCTGTGAATCGCTTGGGGCACAGGTCACGCGCCGCTTACAGCCATGGCTTTCGAATTAACGCGGCAATCAAATACAGAAAAAGAATGCTATTTTGTATATAAGTGAACAGTCAATTAACAGAAAGAGTTTGGTTTAATAACTTTAAGAGAAGGCTGTACAAAGAATATGACGGAGAAACGTCCAAACTGATTAAGGTGTAGGAAGCAGGTCAAGTGTGTGGTCTGCCATTCTAAGTTTCAGATGCTTACGTCATAAGATGCGATTGGACATTACAATTTTGTGTCGCAGATGCCGAACTATTACGGAGTTCAAAGCTTCACCATCTAAGGCATGTGTATATTTCGGGTACACTTACGTACTTAATTTCGAAAAGTCAAAAGTCAAAATTTTCATAATTACGAATCGAATACAAATCCAAATAGGAGACCTTATTTTTGGATATGGTTTAAACCGAAATGAAACCTATCCGGACTACGTAAAAGGTATAACAAAACTTTCGCAAAAATGAAAATTCGAAAAAATAAATATTCGGAAAAAGATAATTTGGAATTTTAATGTGTTCCCATAATTTCTATTTCACGTGGCGTTCAAATGGTTAATGATAATGATGATGCTGATGATGATAATGATTACGATGATGATGATGACGATGATAATGATGATGATGATGATGATGATAATGATGATAACGATGATGGAAGACTCACGAGCATGGCACGGCAGTTCTCCGTAAGCGACACCACGATAAGGAGTAACCCGGCACCCGTGACGCCGCTCAGCACCGTGCCTGACGCCATACTCATCACTGTGAAAACAAAGCAGAAGTACTGGTCCATGACACTTGACTTTTTAGTACAATTTGGCGGGTGGTAGGACCTTGTGCAGGGTCCGTCCGGATCGCTACCACCATCTTATCGATTAACCTACCGCCAAACAGCAGTGTTCGCATTGTTGTGTTCCGGTTTGGGGATAAGACAGCCGGTGAAATGACTAGCATAGAGGCATTCCATCTTAGTCCTCAGGGTTGGCAACGCATTTGCAGTCTTAAGATTGCATTGCATTCTTGTGAATGCGAATGTCTATGGGTCACAGTTTCCACTTACCATCAGGTGGCCTGTGTGCTCGTTTGTCTACTCTATGCCATAAAAAAAAAAAAAAACGGAATTATATTAAAATGGCAGAACGGTAGAAACGGGTATGGTGTGCAAAAGTGAGTACAGTAGAGATGTCTGTAGACGCACATAATTCCAGTGGATTCACAGGGCGACTTAACAGCACCCAAAACCGACGTATCATACATGGAGGGGTTGATGAATGTAGCGAAAACGAAAGTTTTGTGATAAGACTGGTGCCGCTGGTGTTCCATAGTCTCTGCCTACCCCATTGGTATGTATAGACAAAAACTATAAATTGCAAAGTTTGCCACTAAATGTAGGTTTTTTTTTTTTTTTTTTTATGGCATTGATAAGACAATCGAGCGCACAGGCCACCTGATGGTAAGTGGAAACTGTGACCCATAGACATTCGCATTCACAAGACTGCAATGCAATCCTAAGACTGCAAACGCGTTGCCAACCCTGAGGACTAAGATGGAATGCCTCTATGCTAGTCATTTCACCGGCTGTCTTATCCCCAAACCGGAACACAACAATGCGGACACTGTTGTTTGGCGGTAGGTTAATGGATAAGATGGTGGTAGCGATCCGGACGGACCCTGCACAAGGTCCAACCACCCGCAATTATTTAGGTTTATACATATAATTCTAAAATTACGCACATTACTTAACTCCCTAAAATAAAAGAAATAAGTCGAATGCAGTCGTTCGAATCTTGAAAGCACACAGAAAGACAGCAGAAGGCCCAAAATGAATATTATTCTCACATTTGCTTTCGAGGTGTTCCATTTGAGTAAAACATTCTTTGCATTCTAATGGCGAGTGCTGCCGTGTTATCGCTTTTAACACGAGCTACGTTTAAGGGATTATCGCCCTAAAGAAGGAATATCTCGGGTGATAGGTCCACAATGTTTTAGTATTTAAAATTTACTGAATTTCTAGACCCGCCATTCACGGACTTGTAAGTTTTTTGTGAGTGGGACTTTGAATCTACCATCAAGGCATTAAAGTTTGATTACGTTTGTTCAATAACGCCATTTTCAGTTTATGAAGATAGGAAAATAAACATTTTTCCCATTGCGATGCAGTTCAAATTAAACTGCCTTGATTATGTTCATCCTATTGCACACTGGGCCTTATGAAGTTAAGCAGTTAGGACCGACTGCACTTGGTTCAGTGCAGATTATCCAATAGCAATCAAATGCAGTCGGTCCTGACTGCTTGAAGCAGTCCGTGTATTGC